>CAXARO010000252.1:0-64324 GCA_963971305.1 Arcuatula senhousia | reverse complement strand
TATTGAAGGTGAAATCAGACAGCAGTAATCAAATAATAGCATTTGATTAAAACGCAAACGTAAATTTAATGAGTACAACGACTTCCTTGATAGAGCTACACGGCTGACAAGCAAATTGTTAACACAAGGGTACGTTGCTCCCAGGTTGTTGTCATCACCCAAGAAATTTTACGGGCGACAATATGTGCTTGTATACAAATACGAGATTTCTATCTCTCAGATGAGCACAGATGTAGGTTTGACATAGAGTTTTGTTATGCCATCTTTTCCGGATTTGACCAACACTTAATCGATCTTTGGCAACGTGACGGGTGTGCTATAGCAAGCAGGAGCTGCTTACTCTTCCGGAAGACCTGAGTTCACCCTCGTTTCGACTTGAGTTCGCGTTGCTGGATGCGGTTTTGTTGTTATGTGTGTGTGTGTTTTATGTTGTTATGTGGTTTGTTTTGTTGTGATGATTTTTTGTCTGCCGGTTTTGTCTTTGTCTTTACTGTTTTATGATACTGACTACCCCTTTGGTACACCTTTGCTTCTTTGAAATGCATGTGCATTACAGTGGTATTAATTATGACAACAAAAGTTCTGTTAGCCGGGATAATCTTCAAATTTTACTTTTTTTATGTTTAATATAAAAGTAGTGTATTAATTAAATATTGGAAAACGAACTGTAATGCGATATGTGAATTGGTATGTGATGCAACGTGACCGTCAGCTGGCTTTTGATTGGTCAGTTACTGAAAAGTTATCGTACCTATAGCCATGGCTTATCACAACAGCGATTATTAGGGCGAAACAGATCACATGTATTGCATTTGCGGATGTTATAACATAGCGTTTATAAGCTAAAAACTAAACTGTACAAGACTTCTCCATTTGATATGATTCAGTTTTATTGCTTGCATGCATATGCATGGCATTTGCAGCGTTTTCACATACCATGATGAATAATTATCTCATTTAAGGCCAAACATCAGTCTTGGGTATAAGATAAACTAAGTACTCACCAACAATATTTCTAAGGCCAAACATCAGTCCTGGTTATCAGATAAACTAAGTACTCACCAACAGTATTTATAACGCCAAACATCAGTCTTGGGTATAAGATAAACTAAGTACTCACCAACAGTATTTATAACGCTAAACATCAGTCTTGGGTATAAGATAAACTAAGTACTCACCAACAGCATTTATAACGCCAAACATCAGTCTTGAGTATAAGATCAACTAAGTACTCACCAACAGTATTTATAACACCAAACATCAGTCTTGGGTATAAGATAAACTAAGTACTCACCAACAGTATTTATAACGCCAAACATCAGTTTTGGGTATAAGATAAACTAAGTACTCACCAACAGTATTTATAACGCCAAACATCAGTCTTGGGTATAAGATAAACTAAGTACTCACCAACAGTATTTATAACGCCAAACATCAGTCTTGGGTATAAGATAAACTAAGTACTCACCAACAGTATTTATAACGCCAAACATCAGTCTTGGGTATAAGATAAACTAAGTACTCACCAACAGTATTTATAACGCAAAACATCAGTCTTGGGTATAAGATAAACTAAGTACTCACCAACAGTATTTATAACGCCAAACATCAGTCTTGGGTATAAGATAAACTAAGTACTCACCAACAGTATTTATAACGCCAAACATCAGTCTTGGGTATAAGATAAACTAAGTACTCACCAACAGTATTTATAACGCTAAACATCAGTCTTGGGTATAAGATAAACTAAGTACTCACCAACAGTATTTATAACGCCAAACATCAGTCTTGGGTATAAGATAAACTAAGTACTCACCAACAGTATTTATAGGACCAAACATCAGTCTTGGGTATAAGATAAACTAAGTACTCACCAACAGTATTTATAACACCAAACATCAGTCTTGGGTATAAGATAAACTAAGTACTCACCAACAGTATTTATAACGCCAAACATCAGTCTTGAGTATAAGATAAACTAAGTACTCACCAACAGTATTTATAACGCCAAACATCAGTCTTGGGTATAAGATAAACTAAGTACTCACCAACAGTATTTATAACGCCAAACATCAGTCTTGGGTATAAGATACACTAAGTACTCACCAACAGTATTTATAACGCCAAACATCAGTCTTGAGTATAAGATAAACTAAGTACTCACCAACAGTATTTATAACGCCAAACATCAGTCTTGGGTATAAGATAAACTAAGTACTCACCAACAGTATTTATAACGCCAAACATCAGTCTTGGGTATAAAGATAAACTAAGTACTCACCAACAGTATTTATAACGCCAAACATCAGTCTTGGGTATAAGATAAACTAAGTACTCACCAACAGTATTTATAACGCCAAACATCAGTCTTGGGTATAAGATAAACTAAGTACTCACCAACAGTATTTATAACGCCAAACATCAGTCTTGGGTATAAGATAAACTAAGTACTCACCAACAGTATTTATAACGCCAAACATCAGTGTTGGGTATAAGATAAACTAAGTACTCACCAACAGTATTTATAACGCCAAACATCAGTCTTGGGTATAAGATAAACTAAGTACTCACCAACAGTATTTATAACGCCAAACATCAGTCTTGGGTATAAGATAAACTAAGTACTCACCAACAGTATTTATAACGCCAAACATCAGTCTTGGGTATAAGATAAACTAAGTATTCACCAACAGTATTTATAACGCCAAACATCAGTCTTGGGTATAAGATAAACTAAGTACTCACCAACAGTATTTATAACGCCAAACATCAGTCTTGGGTATAAGATAAACTAAGTACTCACCAACAGTATTTATAACGCCAAACATCAGTCTTGGGTATAAGATAAACTAAGTACTCACCAACAGTATTTATAACGCCAAACATCAGTCTTGGGTATAAGATAAACTAAGTACTCACCAACAGTATTTATAACGCCAAACATCAGTCTTGGGTATAAGATAAACTAAGTACTCACCAACAGTATTTATAACGCCAAACATCAGTCTTGGGTATAAGATAAACTAAGTACTCACCAACAGTATTTATAACGCCAAACATCAGTCTTGGGTATAAGATAAACTAAGTACTCACCAACAGTATTTATAACGCCAAACATCAGTCTTGGGTATAAGATAAACTAAGTACTCACCAACAGTATTTATAACGCCAAACATCAGTCTTGGTTATAAGATAAACTAAGTACTCACCAACAGTATTTATAACGCCAAACATCAGTCTTGAGTATAAGATAAACTAAGTACTCACCAACAGTATTTATAACGCTAAACATCAGTCTTGGGTATAAGATAAACTAAGTACTCACCATCAGTATTTATAACGCCAAACATCAGTCTTGAGTATAAGATAAACTAAGTACTCACCAACAGTATTTATAACGCCAAACATCAGTCTTGGGTATAAGATAAACTAAGTACTCACCATCAGTATTTATAACGCTAAACATCAGTCTTGGTTATAAGATAAACTAAGTACTCACCAACAGTATTTATAACGCCAAACATCAGTCTTGGGTATAAGATAAACTAAGTACTCACCAACAGTATTTATAACGCCAAACATCAGTCTTGAGTATAAGATAAACTAAGTACTCACCAACAGTATTTATAACGCCAAACATCAGTCTTGGGTATAAGATAAACTAAGTACTCACCAACAGTATTTATAACGCCAAACATCAGTCTTGAGTATAAGATAAACTAAGTACTCACCAACAGTATTTATAACGCCAAACATCAGTCTTGGGTATAAGATAAACTAAGTACTCACCAACAGTATTTATAACACCAAACATCAGTCTTGGGTATAAGATAAACTAAGTACTCACCAACAGTATTTATAACGCCAAACATCAGTCTTGGGTATAAGATAAACTAAGTACTCACCAACAGTATTTATAACGCCAAACATCAGTCTTGGGTATAAGATAAACTAAGTACTCACCAACAGTATTTATAACGCCAAACATCAGTCTTGGGTATAAGATAAACTAAGTACTCACCAACAGTATTTATAACGCCAAACATCAGTCTTGGGTATAAGATAAACTAAGTACTCACCAACAGTATTTATAACGCCAAACATCAGTCTTGGGTATAAGATAAACTAAGTACTCACCAACAGTATTTATAACGCCAAACATCAGTCTTGGGTATAAGATAAACTAAGTACTCACCAACAGTATTTATAACGCCAAACATCAGTCTTGGGTATAAGATAAACTAAGTACTCACCAACAATATTTATAACGCCAAACATCATTCCAGGTTAAAGACAAACTAAGTACTCACAAACAATATTTCTAAGGACAAACATCAGTCCTGGTTATCAGATAAACTAAGTACTCACCAACAATATTTATAAGGCCAAACATCAGTCTCGGTTATAAGATAGACTAAGTACTCACTAACAGTATTTATAACGCCAAACATCAGTCTTGGGTATAAGATAAACTAAGTACTCACCAACAGTATTTATAACGCCAAACATCAGTCTTGGGTATAAGATAAACTAAGTACTCACCAACAGTATTTATAACGCCAAACATCAGTCTTGGGTATAAGATAAACTAAGTACTCACCAACAGTATTTATAACGCCAAACATCAGTCTTGGGTATAAGATAAACTAAGTACTCACCAACAGTATTTATAACGCCAAACATCAGTCTTGGGTATAAGATAAACTAAGTACTCACCAACAGTATTTATAACGCCAAACATCAGTCTTGGGTATAAGATAAACTAAGTACTCACCAACAGTATTTATAACGCCAAACATCAGTCTTGGGTATAAGATAAACTAAGTACTCACCAACAGTATTTATAACGCCAAACATCAGTCTTGGGTATAAGATAAACTAAGTACTCACCAACAGTATTTATAACGCCAAACATCAGTCTTGGGTATAAGATAAACTAAGTACTCACCAACAGTATTTATAACGCCAAACATCAGTCTTGGGTATAAGATAAACTAAGTACTCACCAACAGTATTTATAACGCTAAACATCAGTCTTGGGTATAAGATAAACTAAGTACTCACCAACAGTATTTATAACGCCAAACATCAGTCTTGGGTATAAGATAAACTAAGTACTCACCAACAGTATTTATAGGACCAAACATCAGTCTTGGGTATAAGATAAACTAAGTACTCACCAACAGTATTTATAACACCAAACATCAGTCTTGGGTATAAGATAAACTAAGTACTCACCAACAGTATTTATAACGCCAAACATCAGTCTTGAGTATAAGATAAACTAAGTACTCACCAACAGTATTTATAACGCCAAACATCAGTCTTGGGTATAAGATAAACTAAGTACTCACCAACAGTATTTATAACGCCAAACATCAGTCTTGGGTATAAGATACACTAAGTACTCACCAACAGTATTTATAACGCCAAACATCAGTCTTGAGTATAAGATAAACTAAGTACTCACCAACAGTATTTATAACGCCAAACATCAGTCTTGGGTATAAGATAAACTAAGTACTCACCAACAGTATTTATAACGCCAAACATCAGTCTTGGGTATAAAGATAAACTAAGTACTCACCAACAGTATTTATAACGCCAAACATCAGTCTTGGGTATAAGATAAACTAAGTACTCACCAACAGTATTTATAACGCCAAACATCAGTCTTGGGTATAAGATAAACTAAGTACTCACCAACAGTATTTATAACGCCAAACATCAGTCTTGGGTATAAGATAAACTAAGTACTCACCAACAGTATTTATAACGCCAAACATCAGTGTTGGGTATAAGATAAACTAAGTACTCACCAACAGTATTTATAACGCCAAACATCAGTCTTGGGTATAAGATAAACTAAGTACTCACCAACAGTATTTATAACGCCAAACATCAGTCTTGGGTATAAGATAAACTAAGTACTCACCAACAGTATTTATAACGCCAAACATCAGTCTTGGGTATAAGATAAACTAAGTATTCACCAACAGTATTTATAACGCCAAACATCAGTCTTGGGTATAAGATAAACTAAGTACTCACCAACAGTATTTATAACGCCAAACATCAGTCTTGGGTATAAGATAAACTAAGTACTCACCAACAGTATTTATAACGCCAAACATCAGTCTTGGGTATAAGATAAACTAAGTACTCACCAACAGTATTTATAACGCCAAACATCAGTCTTGGGTATAAGATAAACTAAGTACTCACCAACAGTATTTATAACGCCAAACATCAGTCTTGGGTATAAGATAAACTAAGTACTCACCAACAGTATTTATAACGCCAAACATCAGTCTTGGGTATAAGATAAACTAAGTACTCACCAACAGTATTTATAACGCCAAACATCAGTCTTGGGTATAAGATAAACTAAGTACTCACCAACAGTATTTATAACGCCAAACATCAGTCTTGGGTATAAGATAAACTAAGTACTCACCAACAGTATTTATAACGCCAAACATCAGTCTTGGTTATAAGATAAACTAAGTACTCACCAACAGTATTTATAACGCCAAACATCAGTCTTGAGTATAAGATAAACTAAGTACTCACCAACAGTATTTATAACGCTAAACATCAGTCTTGGGTATAAGATAAACTAAGTACTCACCATCAGTATTTATAACGCCAAACATCAGTCTTGAGTATAAGATAAACTAAGTACTCACCAACAGTATTTATAACGCCAAACATCAGTCTTGGGTATAAGATAAACTAAGTACTCACCATCAGTATTTATAACGCTAAACATCAGTCTTGGTTATAAGATAAACTAAGTACTCACCAACAGTATTTATAACGCCAAACATCAGTCTTGGGTATAAGATAAACTAAGTACTCACCAACAGTATTTATAACGCCAAACATCAGTCTTGAGTATAAGATAAACTAAGTACTCACCAACAGTATTTATAACGCCAAACATCAGTCTTGGGTATAAGATAAACTAAGTACTCACCAACAGTATTTATAACGCCAAACATCAGTCTTGAGTATAAGATAAACTAAGTACTCACCAACAGTATTTATAACGCCAAACATCAGTCTTGGGTATAAGATAAACTAAGTACTCACCAACAGTATTTATAACACCAAACATCAGTCTTGGGTATAAGATAAACTAAGTACTCACCAACAGTATTTATAACGCCAAACATCAGTCTTGGGTATAAGATAAACTAAGTACTCACCAACAGTATTTATAACGCCAAACATCAGTCTTGGGTATAAGATAAACTAAGTACTCACCAACAGTATTTATAACGCCAAACATCAGTCTTGGGTATAAGATAAACTAAGTACTCACCAACAGTATTTATAACGCCAAACATCAGTCTTGGGTATAAGATAAACTAAGTACTCACCAACAGTATTTATAACGCCAAACATCAGTCTTGGGTATAAGATAAACTAAGTACTCACCAACAGTATTTATAACGCCAAACATCAGTCTTGGGTATAAGATAAACTAAGTACTCACCAACAGTATTTATAACGCCAAACATCAGTCTTGGGTATAAGATAAACTAAGTACTCACCAACAATATTTTTAACGCCAAACATCATTCCAGGTTAAAGACAAACTAAGTACTCACAAACAATATTTCTAAGGACAAACATCAGTCCTGGTTATCAGATAAACTAAGTACTCACCAACAATATTTATAAGGCCAAACATCAGTCTCGGTTATAAGATAGACTAAGTACTCACTAACAGTATTTATAACGCCAAACATCAGTCTTGGGTATAAGATAAACTAAGTACTCACCAACAGTATTTATAACGCCAAACATCAGTCTTGGGTATAAGATAAACTAAGTACTCACCAACAGTATTTATAACGCCAAACATCAGTCTTGGGTATAAGATAAACTAAGTACTCACCAACAGTATTTATAACGCCAAACATCAGTCTTGGGTATAAGATAAACTAAGTACTCACCAACAGTATTTATAACGCCAAACATCAGTCTTGGGTATAAGATAAACTAAGTACTCACCAACAGTATTTATAACGCCAAACATCAGTCTTGGGTATAAGATAAACTAAGTACTCACCAACAGTATTTATAACGCCAAACATCAGTCTTGGGTATAAGATAAACTAAGTACTCACCAACAGTATTTATAACGCCAAACATCAGTCTTGGGTATAAGATAAACTAAGTACTCACCAACAGTATTTATAACGCCAAACATCAGTCTTGGGTATAAGATAAACTAAGTACTCACCAACAGTATTTATAACGCCAAACATCAGTCTTGGGTATAAGATAAACTAAGTACTCACCAACAGTATTTATAACGCCAAACATCAGTCTTGGGTATAAGATAAACTAAGTACTCACCAACAGTATTTATAACGCCAAACATCAGTCTTGGGTATAAGATAAACTAAGTACTCACCAACAGTATTTATAACGCCAAACATCAGTCTTGGTTATAAGATAAACTAAGTACTCACCAACAGTATTTATAACGCCAAACATCAGTCTTGGGTATAAGATAAACTAAGTACTCACCAACAGTATTTATAACGCCAAACATCAGTCTTGGGTATAAGATAAACTAAGTACTCACCAACAGTATTTATAACGCCAAACATCAGTCTTGGGTATAAGATAAACTAAGTACTCACCAACAGTATTTATAACGCCAAACATCAGTCTTGGGTATAAGATAAACTAAGTACTCACCAACAGTATTTATAACGCCAAACATCAGTCTTGGGTATAAGATAAACTAAGTACTCACCAACAGTATTTATAACGCCAAACATCAGTCTTGGGTATAAGATAAACTAAGTACTCACCAACAGTATTTATAACGCCAAACATCAGTCTTGGTTATAAGATAAACTAAGTACTCACCAACAGTATTTATAACGCCAAACATCAGTCTTGAGTATAAGATAAACTAAGTACTCACCAACAGTATTTATAACGCTAAACATCAGTCTTGGGTATAAGATAAACTAAGTACTCACCATCAGTATTTATAACGCCAAACATCAGTCTTGAGTATAAGATAAACTAAGTACTCACCAACAGTATTTATAACGCCAAACATCAGTCTTGGGTATAAGATAAACTAAGTACTCACCATCAGTATTTATAACGCTAAACATCAGTCTTGGTTATAAGATAAACTAAGTACTCACCAACAGTATTTATAACGCCAAACATCAGTCTTGGGTATAAGATAAACTAAGTACTCACCAACAGTATTTATAACGCCAAACATCAGTCTTGAGTATAAGATAAACTAAGTACTCACCAACAGTATTTATAACGCCAAACATCAGTCTTGGGTATAAGATAAACTAAGTACTCACCAACAGTATTTATAACGCCAAACATCAGTCTTGAGTATAAGATAAACTAAGTACTCACCAACAGTATTTATAACGCCAAACATCAGTCTTGGGTATAAGATAAACTAAGTACTCACCAACAGTATTTATAACACCAAACATCAGTCTTGGGTATAAGATAAACTAAGTACTCACCAACAGTATTTATAACGCCAAACATCAGTCTTGGGTATAAGATAAACTAAGTACTCACCAACAGTATTTATAACGCCAAACATCAGTCTTGGGTATAAGATAAACTAAGTACTCACCAACAGTATTTATAACGCCAAACATCAGTCTTGGGTATAAGATAAACTAAGTACTCACCAACAGTATTTATAACGCCAAACATCAGTCTTGGGTATAAGATAAACTAAGTACTCACCAACAGTATTTATAACGCCAAACATCAGTCTTGGGTATAAGATAAACTAAGTACTCACCAACAGTATTTATAACGCCAAACATCAGTCTTGGGTATAAGATAAACTAAGTACTCACCAACAGTATTTATAACGCCAAACATCAGTCTTGGGTATAAGATAAACTAAGTACTCACCAACAATATTTATAACGCCAAACATCATTCCAGGTTAAAGACAAACTAAGTACTCACAAACAATATTTCTAAGGACAAACATCAGTCCTGGTTATCAGATAAACTAAGTACTCACCAACAATATTTATAAGGCCAAACATCAGTCTCGGTTATAAGATAGACTAAGTACTCACTAACAGTATTTATAACGCCAAACATCAGTCTTGGGTATAAGATAAACTAAGTACTCACCAACAGTATTTATAACGCCAAACATCAGTCTTGGGTATAAGATAAACTAAGTACTCACCAACAGTATTTATAACGCCAAACATCAGTCTTGGGTATAAGATAAACTAAGTACTCACCAACAGTATTTATAACGCCAAACATCAGTCTTGGGTATAAGATAAACTAAGTACTCACCAACAGTATTTATAACGCCAAACATCAGTCTTGGGTATAAGATAAACTAAGTACTCACCAACAGTATTTATAACGCCAAACATCAGTCTTGGGTATAAGATAAACTAAGTACTCACCAACAGTATTTATAACGCCAAACATCAGTCTTGGGTATAAGATAAACTAAGTACTCACCAACAGTATTTATAACGCCAAACATCAGTCTTGGGTATAAGATAAACTAAGTACTCACCAACAGTATTTATAACGCCAAACATCAGTCTTGGGTATAAGATAAACTAAGTACTCACCAACAGTATTTATAACGCCAAACATCAGTCTTGGGTATAAGATAAACTAAGTACTCACCAACAGTATTTATAACGCCAAACATCAGTCTTGGGTATAAGATAAACTAAGTACTCACCAACAGTATTTATAACGCCAAACATCAGTCTTGGGTATAAGATAAACTAAGTACTCACCAACAGTATTTATAACGCCAAACATCAGTCTTGGTTATAAGATAAACTAAGTACTCACCAACAGTATTTATAACGCCAAACATCAGTCTTGAGTATAAGATAAACTAAGTACTCACCAACAGTATTTATAACGCTAAACATCAGTCTTGGGTATAAGATAAACTAAGTACTCACCATCAGTATTTATAACGCCAAACATCAGTCTTGAGTATAAGATAAACTAAGTACTCACCAACAGTATTTATAACGCCAAACATCAGTCTTGGGTATAAGATAAACTAAGTACTCACCATCAGTATTTATAACGCTAAACATCAGTCTTGGTTATAAGATAAACTAAGTACTCACCAACAGTATTTATAACGCCAAACATCAGTCTTGGGTATAAGATAAACTAAGTACTCACCAACAGTATTTATAACGCCAAACATCAGTCTTGAGTATAAGATAAACTAAGTACTCACCAACAGTATTTATAACGCCAAACATCAGTCTTGGGTATAAGATAAACTAAGTACTCACCAACAGTATTTATAACACCAAACATCAGTCTTGGGTATAAGATAAACTAAGTACTCACCAACAGTATTTATAACGCCAAACATCAGTTTTGGGTATAAGATAAACTAAGTACTCACCAACAGTATTTATAACGCCAAACATCAGTCTTGGGTATAAGATAAACTAAGTACTCACCAACAGTATTTATAACGCCAAACATCAGTCTTGAGTATAAGATAAACTAAGTACTCACCAACAGTATTTATAACGCCAAACATCAGTCTTGGGTATAAGATAAACTAAGTACTCACCAACAGTATTTATAACGCCAAACATCAGTCTTGGGTATAAGATAAACTAAGTACTCACCAACAGTATTTATAACGCCAAACATCAGTCTTGGGTATAAGATAAACTAAGTACTCACCAACAGTATTTATAACGCCAAACATCAGTCTTGGGTATAAGATAAACTAAGTACTCACCAACAATATTTATAACGCCAAACATCATTCCAGGTTAAAGACAAACTAAGTACTCACAAACAATATTTCTAAGGACAAACATCAGTCCTGGTTATCAGATAAACTAAGTACTCACCAACAATATTTATAAGGCCAAACATCAGTCTCGGTTATAAGATAGACTAAGTACTCACTAACAGTATTTATAACGCCAAACATCAGTCTTGGGTATAAGATAAACTAAGTACTCACCAACAGTATTTATAACGCCAAACATCAGTCTTGGGTATAAGATAAACTAAGTACTCACCAACAGTATTTATAACGCCAAACATCAGTCTTGGGTATAAGATAAACTAAGTACTCACCAACAGTATTTATAACGCCAAACATCAGTCTTGGGTATAAGATAAACTAAGTACTCACCAACAGTATTTATAACGCCAAACATCAGTCTTGGGTATAAGATAAACTAAGTACTCACCAACAGTATTTATAACGCCAAACATCAGTCTTGGGTATAAGATACACTAAGTACTCACCAACAGTATTTATAACGCCAAACATCAGTCTTGGGTATAAGATACACTAAGTACTCACCAACAGTATTTATAACGCCAAACATCAGTCTTGAGTATAAGATAAACTAAGTACTCACCAACAATATTTATAACGCCAAACATCAGTCTTGGGTATAAGATAAACTAAGTACTCACCAACAGTATTTATAACGCCAAACATCAGTCTTGAGTATAAGATAAACTAAGTACTCACCAACAGTATTTATAACGCCAAACATCAGTCTTGGGTATAATATAAACTAAGTACTCACCAACAGTATTTATAACGCTAAACATCAGTCTTGGGTATAAGATAAACTAAGTACTCACCAACAGTATTTATAACACCAAACATCAGTCTTGGGTATAAGATAAACTAAGTACTCACCAACAGTATTTATAGGACAAAACATCAGTCTTGGGTATAAGATAAACTAAGTACTCACCATCAGTATTTATAACGCCAAACATCAGTCTTGGGTATAAGATAAACTAAGTACTCACCAACAGTATTAATAACGCCAAACATCAGTCTTGGGTATAAGATAAAAACTAAGTACTCTCGAACAGTATTTATAACGCCAAACATCATTCTTGGGTATAAAAGAAACTTAGTACTCACCAACAATATTTATAACGCCAAACATCATTCCAGGTTAAAGACAAACTAAGTACTCACCAACAATATTTCTAAGGCCAAACATCAGTCCTGGTTATCAGATAAACTAAGTACTCACCAACAATATTTATGAGGCCAAACATCAGTCTTGGTTATTATATAAACTAAGCACTCACCAACAGAATTTATAACGCCAAACATCAGTCTTGGGTATAAGATAATCTAAGTACTCACCAACAGTATTTATAACGCAAAACATCAGTCTTGGGTATAAGATAAACTAAGTACTCACCAACAGTATTTATAACGCCAAACATCAGTCTTGGGTATAAGATAAACTAAGTACTCACCAACAGTATTTATAACGCAAAACATCAGTCTTGGGTATAAGATAAACTAAGTACTCACCAACAGTATTTATAACGCCAAACATCAGTCTTGGGTATAAGATAAACTAAGTACTCACCAACAGTATTTATAACGCAAAACATCAGTCTTGGGTATAAGATAAACTAAGTACTCACCAACAGTATTTATGAGGCCAAACATCAGTCTTGGTTATTATATAAACCAAGCACTCACCAACAGAATTTATAACGCCAAACATCAGTCTTGGGTATAAGATAATCTAAGTACTCACCAACAGTATTTATAACGCCAAACATCAGTCTTGGGTATAAGATAAACTAAGTACTCACCAACAGTATTTATAACGCAAAACATCAGTCTTGGGTATAAGATAAACTAAGTACTCACCAACAGTATTTATAACGCCAAACATCAGACTTGGGTATAAGATAAACTAAGTACTCACCAACAGTATTTATAACGCAAAACATCAGTCTTGGGTATAAGATAAACTAAGTACTCACCAACAGTATTTATAACGCCAAACATCAGTCTTGGGTATAAGATAAACTAAGTACTCACCAACAGTATTTATAACGCTAAACATCAGTCTTGGGTATAAGATAAACTAAGTACTCACCAACAGTATTTATAACGCAAAACATCAGTCTTGGGTATAAGATAAACTAAGTACTCACCAACAGTATTTATAACGCCAAACATCAGTCTTGGGTATAAGATAAACTAAGTACTCACCAACAGTATTTATAACACCAAACATCAGTCTTGGGTATAAGACAAACTAAGTACTCACCAACAGTATTTATAACGCCAAACATCAGTCTTGGGTATAAGATACACTAAGTACTCACCAACAGTATTTATAACGCCAAACATCAGTCTTGGGTATAAGATAAACTAAGTACTCACCAACAGTATTTATTACGCAAAACATCAGTCTTGGGTATAAGATAAACTAAGTACTCACCAACAGTATTTATAACGCCAAACATCAGTCTTGGGTATAAGATAAACTAAGTACTCACCAACAGTATTTATAACGCCAAACATCAGTCTTGGGTATAAGATAAACTAAGTACTCACCAACAGTATTTATAACGCCAAACATCAGTCTTGGGTATAAGATAAACTAAGTACTCACCAACAGTATTTATAACGCCAAACATCAGTCTTGGGTATAAGATAAACTAAGTACTCACCAACAGTATTTATAACGCCAAACATCAGTCTTGGGTATAAGATAAACTAAGTACTCACCAACAGTATTTATAACGCCAAACATCAGTTTTGGGTATAAGATACACTAAGTACTCACCAACAGTATTTATAACGCCAAACATCAGTCTTGGGTATAAGATAAACTAAGTACTCACCAACAGTATTTATAACGCCAAACATCAGTCTTGGGTATAAGATAAACTAAGTACTCACCAACAGTATTTATAACGCCAAACATCAGTCTTGGGTATAAGATAAACTAAGTACTCACCAACAATATTTATAACGCCAAACATCATTCCAGGTTAAAGACAAACTAAGTACTCACAAACAATATTTCTAAGGACAAACATCAGTCCTGGTTATCAGATAAACTAAGTACTCACCAACAATATTTATAAGGCCAAACATCAGTCTCGGTTATAAGATAGACTAAGTACTCACTAACAGTATTTATAACGCCAAACATCAGTCTTGGGTATAAGATAAACTAAGTACTCACCAACAGTATTTATAACGCCAAACATCAGTCTTGGGTATAAGATAAACTAAGTACTCACCAACAGTATTTATAACGCCAAACATCAGTCTTGGGTATAAGATAAACTAAGTACTCACCAACAGTATTTATAACGCCAAACATCAGTCTTGGGTATAAGATAAACTAAGTACTCACCAACAGTATTTATAACGCCAAACATCAGTCTTGTGTATAAGATAAACTAAGTACTCACCAACAGTATTTATAACGCCAAACATCAGTCTTGGGTATAAGATACACTAAGTACTCACCAACAGTATTTATAACGCCAAACATCAGTCTTGGGTATAAGATACACTAAGTACTCACCAACAGTATTTATAACGCCAAACATCAGTCTTGAGTATAAGATAAACTAAGTACTCACCAACAATATTTATAACGCCAAACATCAGTCTTGGGTATAAGATAAACTAAGTACTCACCAACAGTATTTATAACGCCAAACATCAGTCTTGAGTATAAGATAAACTAAGTACTCACCAACAGTATTTATAACGCCAAACATCAGTCTTGGGTATAAGATAAACTAAGTACTCACCAACAGTATTTATAACGCTAAACATCAGTCTTGGGTATAAGATAAACTAAGTACTCACCAACAGTATTTATAACACCAAACATCAGTCTTGGGTATAAGATAAACTAAGTACTCACCAACAGTATTTATAGGACAAAACATCAGTCTTGGGTATAAGATAAACTAAGTACTCACCATCAGTATTTATAACGCCAAACATCAGTCTTGGGTATAAGATAAACTAAGTACTCACCAACAGTATTAATAACGCCAAACATCAGTCTTGGGTATAAGATAAAAACTAAGTACTCTCGAACAGTATTTATAACGCCAAACATCATTCTTGGGTATAAAAGAAACTTAGTACTCACCAACAATATTTATAACGCCAAACATCATTCCAGGTTAAAGACAAACTAAGTACTCACCAACAATATTTCTAAGGCCAAACATCAGTCCTGGTTATCAGATAAACTAAGTACTCACCAACAATATTTATGAGGCCAAACATCAGTCTTGGTTATTATATAAACTAAGCACTCACCAACAGAATTTATAACGCCAAACATCAGTCTTGGGTATAAGATAATCTAAGTACTCACCAACAGTATTTATAACGCCAAACATCAGTCTTGGGTATAAGATAAACTAAGTACTCACCAACAGTATTTATAACGCAAAACATCAGTCTTGGGTATAAGATAAACTAAGTACTCACCAACAGTATTTATAACGCCAAACATCAGTCTTGGGTATAAGATAAACTAAGTACTCACCAACAGTATTTATAACGCCAAACATCAGTCTTGGGTATAAGATAAACTAAGTACTCACCAACAGTATTTATAACGCCAAACATCAGTCTTGGGTATAAGATAAACTAAGTACTCACCAACAGTATTTATAACGCCAAACATCAGTCTTGAGTATAAGATAAACTAAGTACTCACCAACAGTATTTATAACACCAAACATCAGTCTTGGTTATAAGATACACTAAGTACTCACCAACAGTATTTATAACGCTAAACATCAGTCTTGGGTATAAGATAAACTAAGTACTCACCAACAGTATTTATAACGCCAAACATCAGTCTTGGGTATAAGATAAACTAAGTACTCACCAACAGTATTTATAACACCAAACATCAGTCTTGGGTATAAGATAAACTAAGTACTCACCAACAGTATTTATAACACCAAACATCAGTCTTGAGTATAAGATAAACTAAGTACTCACCAACAGTATTTATAACGCCAAACATCAGTCTTGGTTATAAGATACACTAAGTACTCACCAACAGTATTTATAACACCAAACATCAGTCTTGGGTATAAGATAAACTAAGTACTCACCAACAGTATTTATAACGCCAAACATCAGTCTTGGGTATAAGATAAACTAAGTACTCACCAACAGTATTTATAGGACCAAACATCAGTCTTGGGTATAAGATAAACTAAGTACTCACCAACAGTATTTATAACGCCAAACATCAGTCTTGGGTATAAGATAAACTAAGTACTCACCAACAGTATTTATAACGCCAAACATCAGTCTTGGGTATAAGATAAACTAAGTACTCACCAACAGTATTTATAACGCCAAACATCAGTCTTGGGTATAAGATAAACTAAGTACTCACCAACAGTATTTATAACGCCAAACATCAGTCTTGGGTATAAGATAAACTAAGTACTCACCAACAGTATTTATAACGCAAAACATCAGTCTTGGGTATAAGATAAACTAAGTACTCACCAACAGTATTTATAACGCCAAACATCAGTCTTGGGTATAAGATAAACTAAGTACTCACCAACAGTATTTATAACGCCAAACATCAGTCTTGGGTATAAGATAAACTAAGTACTCACCAACAGTATTTATAACGCCAAACATCAGTCTTGGTTATAAGATACACTAAGTACTCACCAACAGTATTTATAACGCCAAACATCAGTCTTGGGTATAAGATAAACTAAGTACTCACTAACAGTATTTATAACGCCAAACATCAGTCTTGGGTATAAGATAAACTAAGTACTCACCAACAGTATTTATAACGCCAAACATCAGTCTTGGGTATAAGATAAACTAAGTACTCACATACAGTATTTATAACGCCAAACATCAGTCTTGAGTATAAGATAAACTAAGTACTCACCAACAGTATTTATAACACCAAACATCAGTCTTGGTTATAAGATACACTAAGTACTCACCAACAGTATTTATAACGCTAAACATCAGTCTTGGGTATAAGATAAACTAAGTACTCACCAACAGTATTTATAACGCCAAACATCAGTCTTGGGTATAAGATAAACTAAGTACTCACCAACAGTATTTATAACGCCAAACATCAGTCTTGGGTATAAGATAAACTAAGTACTCACCAACAGTATTTATAACGCCAAACATCAGTCTTGGTTATAAGATAAACTAAGTACTCACCAACAGTATTTATAACGCCAAATATCAGTCTTGGGTATAAGATAAACTAAGTACTCACCAACAGTATTTATAACGCAAAACATCAGTCTTGGGTATAAGATAAACTAAGTACTCACCAACAGTATTTATAACGCAAAACATCAGTCTTGGGTATAAGATAAACTAAGTACTCACCAACAGTATTTATAACGCCAAACATCAGTCTTGGGTATAAGATAAACTAAGTACTCACCAACAGTATTTATAACGCAAAACATCAGTCTTGGGTATAAGATAAACTAAGTACTCACCAACAGTATTTATAACGCCAAACATCAGTCTTGGGTATAAGATAAACTAAGTACTCACCAACAGTATTTATAACGCAAAACATCAGTCTTGGGTATAAGATAAACTAAGTACTCACCAACAGTATTTATGAGGCCAAACATCAGTCTTGGTTATTATATAAACCAAGCACTCACCAACAGAATTTATAACGCCAAACATCAGTCTTGGGTATAAGATAATCTAAGTACTCACCAACAGTATTTATAACGCCAAACATCAGTCTTGGGTATAAGATAAACTAAGTACTCACCAACAGTATTTATAACGCAAAACATCAGTCTTGGGTATAAGATAAACTAAGTACTCACCAACAGTATTTATAACGCCAAACATCAGTCTTGGGTATAAGATAAACTAAGTACTCACCAACAGTATTTATAACGCCAAACATCAGTCTTGGGTATAAGATAAACTAAGTACTCACCAACAGTATTTATAACGCCAAACATCAGTCTTGGGTATAAGATAAACTAAGTACTCACCAACAGTATTTATAACGCTAAACATCAGTCTTGGGTATAAGATAAACTAAGTACTCACCAACAGTATTTATAACGCCAAACATCAGTCTTGGGTATAAGATAAACTAAGTACTCACCAACAGTATTTATAACGCCAAACATCAGTCTTGGGTATAAGATAAACTAAGTACTCACCAACAGTATTTATAACACCAAACATCAGTCTTGGGTATAAGACAAACTAAGTACTCACCAACAGTATTTATAACGCCAAACATCAGTCTTGGGTATAAGATACACTAAGTACTCACCAACAGTATTTATAACGCCAAACATCAGTCTTGGGTATAAGATAAACTAAGTACTCACCAACAGTATTTATAACGCAAAACATCAGTCTTGGGTATAAGATAAACTAAGTACTCACCAACAGTATTTATAACGCCAAACATCAGTCTTGGGTATAAGATAAACTAAGTACTCACCAACAGTATTTATAACGCCAAACATCAGTCTTGGGTATAAGATAAACTAAGTACTCACCAACAGTATTTATAACGCCAAACATCAGTCTTTGGTATAAGATAAACTAAGTACTCACCAACAGTATTTATAACGCCAAACATCAGTCTTGGGTATAAGATAAACTAAGTACTCACCAACAGTATTTATAACGCCAAACATCAGTCTTGGGTATAAGATAAACTTAGTACTCACCAACAGTATTTATAACGCCAAACATCAGTCTTGGGTATAAGATAATATAAGTACTCACCAACAGTATTTATAACGCCAAACATCAGTCTTGGGTATAAGATAAACTAAGTACTCACCAACAGTATTTATAACGCCAAACATCAGTCTTGGGTATAAGATAAACTAAGTACTCACCAACAGTATTTATAACGCCAAACATCAGTCTTGGGTATAAGATAAACTAAGTACTCACCAACAGTATTTATAACGCCAAACATCAGTCTTGAGTATAAGATAAACTAAGTACTCACCAACAGTATTTATAACGCCAAACATCAGTCTTGGGTATAAGATAAACTAAGTACTCACCAACAGTATTTATAACACCAAACATCAGTCTTGGTTATAAGATACACTAAGTACTCACCAACAGTATCTATAACGCTAAACATCAGTCTTGGGTATAAGATAAACTAAGTACTCACCAACAGTATTTATAACGCCAAACATCAGTCTTGGGTATAAGATAAACTAAGTACTCACCAACAGTATTTATAACGCCAAACATCAGTCTTGAGTATAAGATAAACTAAGTACTCACCAACAGTATTTATAACGCCAAACATCAGTCTTGGGTATAAGATAAACTAAGTACTCACCAACAGTATTTATAACGCTAAACATCAGTCTTGGGTATAAGATAAACTAAGTACTCACCAACAGTATTTATAACGCAAAACATCAGTCTTGGGTATAAGATAAACTAAGTACTCACCAACAGTATTTATAACGCCAAACATCAGTCTTGGGTATAAGATAAACTAAGTACTCACCAACAGTATTTATAACGCCAAACATCAGTCTTGGGTATAAGATAAACTAAGTACTCACCAACAGTATTTATAACACCAAACATCAGTCTTGGGTATAAGATAAACTAAGTACTCACCAACAGTATTTATAACGCCAAACATCAGTCTTGGGTATAAGATAAACTAAGTACTCACCAACAGTATTTATAACGCCAAACATCAGTCTTGGGTATAAGATAAACTAAGTACTCACCAACAGTATTTATAACGCCAAACATCAGTCTTGAGTATAAGATAAACTAAGTACTCACCAACAGTGTTTATAACGCCAAACATCAGTCTTGGGTATAAGATAAACTAAGTACTCACCAACAGTATTAATAACGCCAAACATCAGTCTTGGGTATAAGATAAACTAAGTACTCACCAACAGTATTTATAACGCCAAACATCAGTCTTGGGTATAAGATAAACTAAGTACTCACCAACAGTATTTATAACGCCAAACATCAGTCTTGGGTATAAGATAAACTAAGTACTCACCAACAATATTTATAACGCCAAACATCATTCCAGGTTAAAGACAAACTAAGTACTCACAAACAATATTTCTAAGGACAAACATCAGTCCTGGTTATCAGATAAACTAAGTACTCACCAACAATATTTATAAGGCCAAACATCAGTCTCGGTTATAAGATAGACTAAGTACTCACTAACAGTATTTATAACGCCAAACATCAGTCTTGGGTATAAGATAAACTAAGTACTCACCAACAGTATTTATAACGCCAAACATCAGTCTTGGGTATAAGATAAACTAAGTACTCACCAACAGTATTTATAACGCCAAACATCAGTCTTGGGTATAAGATAAACTAAGTACTCACCAACAGTATTTATAACGCCAAACATCAGTCTTGGGTATAAGATTAACTAAGTACTCACCAACAGTATTTATAACGCCAAACATCAGTCTTGGGTATAAGATAAACTAAGTACTCACCAACAGTATTTATAACGCCAAACATCAGTCTTGGGTATAAAATACACTAAGTACTCACCAACAGTATTTATAACGTCAAACATCAGTCTTGGGTATAAGATACACTAAGTACTCACCAACAGTATTTATAACGCCAAACATCAGTCTTGAGTATAAGATAAACTAAGTACTCACCAACAATATTTATAACGCCAAACATCAGTCTTGGGTATAAGATAAACTAAGTACTCACCAACAGTATTTATAACGCCAAACATCAGTCTTGAGTATAAGATAAACTAAGTACTCACCAACAGTATTTATAACGCCAAACATCAGTCTTGGGTATAAGATAAACTAAGTACTCACCAACAGTATTTATAACGCTAAACATCAGTCTTGGGTATAAGATAAACTAAGTACTCACCAACAGTATTTATAACACCAAACATCAGTCTTGGGTATAAGATAAACTAAGTACTCACCAACAGTATTTATAGGACAAAACATCAGTCTTGGGTATAAGATAAACTAAGTACTCACCATCAGTATTTATAACGCCAAACATCAGTCTTGGGTATAAGATAAACTAAGTACTCACCAACAGTATTAATAACGCCAAACATCAGTCTTGGGTATAAGATAAAAACTAAGTACTCTCGAACAGTATTTATAACGCCAAACATCATTCTTGGGTATAAAAGAAACTTAGTACTCACCAACAATATTTATAACGCCAAACATCATTCCAGGTTAAAGACAAACTAAGTACTCACCAACAATATTTCTAAGGCCAAACATCAGTCCTGGTTATCAGATAAACTAAGTACTCACCAACAATATTTATGAGGCCAAACATCAGTCTTGGTTATTATATAAACTAAGCACTCACCAACAGAATTTATAACGCCAAATATCAGTCTTGGGTATAAGATAATCTAAGTACTCACCAACAGTATTTATAACGCCAAACATCAGTCTTGGGTATAAGATAAACTTAGTACTCACCAACAGTATTTATAACGCAAAACATCAGTCTTGGGTATAAGATAAACTAAGTACTCACCAACAGTATTTATAACGCCAAACATCAGTCTTGGGTATAAGATAAACTAAGTACTCACCAACAGTATTTATAACACCAAACATCAGTCTTGGGTATAAGATAAACTAAGTACTCACCAACAGTATTTATAACGCCAAACATCAGTCTTGGGTATAAGATAAACTAAGTACTCACCAACAGTATTTATAACGCCAAACATCAGTCTTGGGTATAAGATAAACTAAGTACTCACCAACAGTATTTATAACGCCAAACATCAGTCTTGAGTATAAGATAAACTAAGTACTCACCAACAGTATTTATAACACCAAACATCAGTCTTGGTTATAAGATACACTAAGTACTCACCAACAGTATTTATAACGCTAAACATCAGTCTTGGGTATAAGATAAACTAAGTACTCACCAACAGTATTTATAACGCCAAACATCAGTCTTGGGTATAAGATAAACTAAGTACTCACCAACAGTATTTATAACACCAAACATCAGTCTTGGGTATAAGATAAACTAAGTACTCACCAACAGTATTTATAACACCAAACATCAGTCTTGAGTATAAGATAAACTAAGTACTCACCAACAGTATTTATAACGCCAAACATCAGTCTTGGTTATAAGATACACTAAGTACTCACCAACAGTATTTATAACACCAAACATCAGTCTTGGGTATAAGATAAACTAAGTACTCACCAACAGTATTTATAACGCCAAACATCAGTCTTGGGTATAAGATAAACTAAGTACTCACCAACAGTATTTATAGGACCAAACATCAGTCTTGGGTATAAGATAAACTAAGTACTCACCAACAGTATTTATAACGCCAAACATCAGTCTTGGGTATAAGATAAACTAAGTACTCACCAACAGTATTTATAACGCCAAACATCAGTCTTGGGTATAAGATAAACTAAGTACTCACCAACAGTATTTATAACGCCAAACATCAGTCTTGGGTATAAGATAAACTAAGTACTCACCAACAGTATTTATAACGCCAAACATCAGTCTTGGGTATAAGATAAACTAAGTACTCACTAACAGTATTTATAACGCAAAACATCAGTCTTGGGTATAAGATAAACTAAGTACTCACCAACAGTATTTATAACGCCAAACATCAGTCTTGGGTATAAGATAAACTAAGTACTCACCAACAGTATTTATAACGCCAAACATCAGTCTTGGGTATAAGATAAACTAAGTACTCACCAACAGTATTTATAACGCCAAACATCAGTCTTGGTTATAAGATAAACTAAGTACTCACCAACAGTATTTATAACGCCAAACATCAGTCTTGGGTATAAGATAAACTAAGTACTCACTAACAGTATTTATAACGCCAAACATCAGTCTTGGGTATAAGATAAACTAAGTACTCACCAACAGTATTTATAACGCCAAACATCAGTCTTGGGTATAAGATAAACTAAGTACTCACCAACAGTATTTATAACGCCAAACATCAGTCTTGAGTATAAGATAAACTAAGTACTCACCAACAGTATTTATAACACCAAACATCAGTCTTGGTTATAAGATACACTAAGTACTCACCAACAGTATTTATAACGCTAAACATCAGTCTTGGGTATAAGATAAACTAAGTACTCACCAACAGTATTTATAACGCCAAACATCAGTCTTGGGTATAAGATAAACTAAGTACTCACCAACAGTATTTATAACGCCAAACATCAGTCTTGGGTATAAGATAAACTAAGTACTCACCAACAGTATTTATAACGCCAAACATCAGTCTTGGTTATAAGATAAACTAAGTACTCACCAACAGTATTTATAACGCCAAACATCAGTCTTGGGTATAAGATAAACTAAGTACTCACCAACAGTATTTATAACGCAAAACATCAGTCTTGGGTATAAGATAAACTAAGTACTCACCAACAGTATTTATAACGCAAAACATCAGTCTTGGGTATAAGATAAACTAAGTACTCACCAACAGTATTTATAACGCCAAACATCAGTCTTGAGTATAAGATAAACTAAGTACTCACCAACAGTATTTATAACACCAAACATCAGTCTTGGTTATAAGATACACTAAGTACTCACCAACAGTATTTATAACGCCAAACATCAGTCTTGGGTATAAGATAAACTAAGTACTCACCAACAGTATTTATAACGCCAAACATCAGTCTTGGGTATAAGATAAACTAAGTACTCACCAACAGTATTTATAACGCCAAACATCAGTCTTGAGTATAAGATAAACTAAGTACTCACCAACAGTGTTTATAACGCCAAACATCAGTCTTGGGTATAAGATAAACTAAGTACTCACCAACAGTATTTATAACGCCAAACATCAGTCTTGGGTATAAGATAAACTAAGTACTCACCAACAGTATTTATAACGCCAAACATCAGTCTTGGGTATAAGATAAACTAAGTACTCACCAACAGTATTTATAACGCCAAACATCAGTCTTGGGTATAAGATAAACTAAGTACTCACCAACAATATTTATAACGCCAAACATCATTCCAGGTTAAAGACAAACTAAGTACTCACAAACAATATTTCTAAGGACAAACATCAGTCCTGGTTATCAGATAAACTAAGTACTCACCAACAATATTTATAAGGCCAAACATCAGTCTCGGTTATAAGATAGACTAAGTACTCACTAACAGTATTTATAACGCCAAACATCAGTCTTGGGTATAAGATAAACTAAGTACTCACCAACAGTATTTATAACGCCAAACATCAGTCTTGGGTATAAGATAAACTAAGTACTCACCAACAGTATTTATAACGCCAAACATCAGTCTTGGGTATAAGATAAACTAAGTACTCACCAACAGTATTTATAACGCCAAACATCAGTCTTGGGTATAAGATTAACTAAGTACTCACCAACAGTATTTATAACGCCAAACATCAGTCTTGGGTATAAGATAAACTAAGTACTCACCAACAGTATTTATAACGCCAAACATCAGTCTTGGGTATAAAATACACTAAGTACTCACCAACAGTATTTATAACGTCAAACATCAGTCTTGGGTATAAGATACACTAAGTACTCACCAACAGTATTTATAACGCCAAACATCAGTCTTGAGTATAAGATAAACTAAGTACTCACCAACAATATTTATAACGCCAAACATCAGTCTTGGGTATAAGATAAACTAAGTACTCACCAACAGTATTTATAACGCCAAACATCAGTCTTGAGTATAAGATAAACTAAGTACTCACCAACAGTATTTATAACGCCAAACATCAGTCTTGGGTATAAGATAAACTAAGTACTCACCAACAGTATTTATAACGCTAAACATCAGTCTTGGGTATAAGATAAACTAAGTACTCACCAACAGTATTTATAACACCAAACATCAGTCTTGGGTATAAGATAAACTAAGTACTCACCAACAGTATTTATAGGACAAAACATCAGTCTTGGGTATAAGATAAACTAAGTACTCACCATCAGTATTTATAACGCCAAACATCAGTCTTGGGTATAAGATAAACTAAGTACTCACCAACAGTATTAATAACGCCAAACATCAGTCTTGGGTATAAGATAAAAACTAAGTACTCTCGAACAGTATTTATAACGCCAAACATCATTCTTGGGTATAAAAGAAACTTAGTACTCACCAACAATATTTATAACGCCAAACATCATTCCAGGTTAAAGACAAACTAAGTACTCACCAACAATATTTCTAAGGCCAAACATCAGTCCTGGTTATCAGATAAACTAAGTACTCACCAACAATATTTATGAGGCCAAACATCAGTCTTGGTTATTATATAAACTAAGCACTCACCAACAGAATTTATAACGCCAAATATCAGTCTTGGGTATAAGATAATCTAAGTACTCACCAACAGTATTTATAACGCCAAACATCAGTCTTGGGTATAAGATAAACTAAGTACTCACCAACAGTATTTATAACGCAAAACATCAGTCTTGGGTATAAGATAAACTAAGTACTCACCAACAGTATTTATAACGCCAAACATCAGTCTTGGGTATAAGATAAACTAAGTACTCACCAACAGTATTTATAACACCAAACATCAGTCTTGGGTATAAGATAAACTAAGTACTCACCAACAGTATTTATAACGCCAAACATCAGTCTTGGGTATAAGATAAACTAAGTACTCACCAACAGTATTTATAACGCCAAACATCAGTCTTGGGTATAAGATAAACTAAGTACTCACCAACAGTATTTATAACGCCAAACATCAGTCTTGAGTATAAGATAAACTAAGTACTCACCAACAGTATTTATAACACCAAACATCAGTCTTGGTTATAAGATACACTAAGTACTCACCAACAGTATTTATAACGCTAAACATCAGTCTTGGGTATAAGATAAACTAAGTACTCACCAACAGTATTTATAACGCCAAACATCAGTCTTGGGTATAAGATAAACTAAGTACTCACCAACAGTATTTATAACACCAAACATCAGTCTTGGGTATAAGATAAACTAAGTACTCACCAACAGTATTTATAACACCAAACATCAGTCTTGAGTATAAGATAAACTAAGTACTCACCAACAGTATTTATAACGCCAAACATCAGTCTTGGTTATAAGATACACTAAGTACTCACCAACAGTATTTATAACACCAAACATCAGTCTTGGGTATAAGATAAACTAAGTACTCACCAACAGTATTTATAACGCCAAACATCAGTCTTGGGTATAAGATAAACTAAGTACTCACCAACAGTATTTATAGGACCAAACATCAGTCTTGGGTATAAGATAAACTAAGTACTCACCAACAGTATTTATAACGCCAAACATCAGTCTTGGGTATAAGATAAACTAAGTACTCACCAACAGTATTTATAACGCCAAACATCAGTCTTGGGTATAAGATAAACTAAGTACTCACCAACAGTATTTATAACGCCAAACATCAGTCTTGGGTATAAGATAAACTAAGTACTCACCAACAGTATTTATAACGCCAAACATCAGTCTTGGGTATAAGATAAACTAAGTACTCACCAACAGTATTTATAACGCAAAACATCAGTCTTGGGTATAAGATAAACTAAGTACTCACCAACAGTATTTATAACGCCAAACATCAGTCTTGGGTATAAGATAAACTAAGTACTCACCAACAGTATTTATAACGCCAAACATCAGTCTTGGGTATAAGATAAACTAAGTACTCACCAACAGTATTTATAACGCCAAACATCAGTCTTGGTTATAAGATAAACTAAGTACTCACCAACAGTATTTATAACGCCAAACATCAGTCTTGGGTATAAGATAAACTAAGTACTCACTAACAGTATTTATAACGCCAAACATCAGTCTTGGGTATAAGATAAACTAAGTACTCACCAACAGTATTTATAACGCCAAACATCAGTCGTGGGTATAAGATAAACTAAGTACTCACCAACAGTATTTATAACGCCAAACATCAGTCTTGAGTATAAGATAAACTAAGTACTCACCAACAGTATTTATAACACCAAACATCAGTCTTGGTTATAAGATACACTAAGTACTCACCAACAGTATTTATAACGCTAAACATCAGTCTTGGGTATAAGATAAACTAAGTACTCACCAACAGTATTTATAACGCCAAACATCAGTCTTGGGTATAAGATAAACTAAGTACTCACCAACAGTATTTATAACGCCAAACATCAGTCTTGGGTATAAGATAAACTAAGTACTCACCAACAGTATTTATAACGCCAAACATCAGTCTTGGTTATAAGATAAACTAAGTACTCACCAACAGTATTTATAACGCCAAACATCAGTCTTGGGTATAAGATAAACTAAGTACTCACCAACAGTATTTATAACGCAAAACATCAGTCTTGGGTATAAGATAAACTAAGTACTCACCAACAGTATTTATAACGCAAAACATCAGTCTTGGGTATAAGATAAACTAAGTACTCACCAACAGTATTTATAACGCCAAACATCAGTCTTGGGTATAAGATAAACTAAGTACTCACCAACAGTATTTATAACGCAAAACATCAGTCTTGGGTATAAGATAAACTAAGTACTCACCAACAGTATTTATAACGCCAAACATCAGTCTTGGGTATAAGATAAACTAAGTACTCACCAACAGTATTTATAACGCCAAACATCAGTCTTGGGTATAAGATAAACTAAGTACTCACCAACAGTATTTATAACGCCAAACATCAGTCTTGGGTATAAGATAAACTAAGTACTCACCAACAGTATTTATAACGCCAAACATCAGTCTTGGGTATAAGATAAACTAAGTACTCACCAACAGTATTTATAACGCAAAACATCAGTCTTGGGTATAAGATAAACTAAGTACTCACCAACAGTATTTATGAGGCCAAACATCAGTCTTGGTTATTATATAATCCAAGCACTCACCAACAGAATTTATAACGCCAAACATCAGTCTTGGGTATAAGATAATCTAAGTACTCACCAACAGTATTTATAACGCCAAACATCAGTCTTGGGTATAAGATACACTAAGTACTCACCAACAGTATTTATAACGCCAAACATCAGTCTTGGTTATAAGATACACTAAGTACTCACCAACAGTATTTATAACACCAAACATCAGTCTTGGGTATAAGATAAACTAAGTACTCACCAACAGTATTTATAACGCCAAACATCAGTCTTGGGTATAAGATAAACTAAGTACTCACCAACAGTATTTATAGGACCAAACATCAGTCTTGGGTATAAGATAAACTAAGTACTCACCAACAGTATTTATAACGCCAAACATCAGTCTTGGGTATAAGATAAACTAAGTACTCACCAACAGTATTTATAACGCCAAACATCAGTCTTGGGTATAAGATAAACTAAGTACTCACCAACAGTATTTATAACGCCAAACATCAGTCTTGGGTATAAGATAAACTAAGTACTCACCAACAGTATTTATAACGCCAAACATCAGTCTTGGGTATAAGATAAACTAAGTACTCACCAACAGTATTTATAACGCAAAACATCAGTCTTGGGTATAAGATAAACTAAGTACTCACCAACAGTATTTATAACGCCAAACATCAGTCTTGGGTATAAGATAAACTAAGTACTCACCAACAGTATTTATAACGCCAAACATCAGTCTTGGGTATAAGATAAACTAAGTACTCACCAACAGTATTTATAACGCCAAACATCAGTCTTGGTTATAAGATAAACTAAGTACTCACCAACAGTATTTATAACGCCAAACATCAGTCTTGGGTATAAGATAAACTAAGTACTCACTAACAGTATTTATAACGCCAAACATCAGTCTTGGGTATAAGATAAACTAAGTACTCACCAACAGTATTTATAACGCCAAACATCAGTCTTGGGTATAAGATAAACTAAGTACTCACCAACATTATTTATAACGCCAAACATCAGTCTTGAGTATAAGATAAACTAAGTACTCACCAACAGTATTTATAACACCAAACATCAGTCTTGGTTATAAGATACACTAAGTACTCACCAACAGTATTTATAACGCTAAACATCAGTCTTGGGTATAAGATAAACTAAGTACTCACCAACAGTATTTATAACGCCAAACATCAGTCTTGGGTATAAGATAAACTAAGTACTCACCAACAGTATTTATAACGCCAAACATCAGTCTTGGGTATAAGATAAACTAAGTACTCACCAACAGTATTTATAACGCCAAACATCAGTCTTGGTTATAAGATAAACTAAGTACTCACCAACAGTATTTATAACGCCAAACATCAGTCTTGGGTATAAGATAAACTAAGTACTCACCAACAGTATTTATAACGCAAAACATCAGTCTTGGGTATAAGATAAACTAAGTACTCACCAACAGTATTTATAACGCAAAACATCAGTCTTGGGTATAAGATAAACTAAGTACTCACCAACAGTATTTATAACGCCAAACATCAGTCTTGGGTATAAGATAAACTAAGTACTCACCAACAGTATTTATAACGCAAAACATCAGTCTTGGGTATAAGATAAACTAAGTACTCACCAACAGTATTTATAACGCCAAACATCAGTCTTGGGTATAAGATAAACTAAGTACTCACCAACAGTATTTATAACGCCAAACATCAGTCTTGGGTATAAGATAAACTAAGTACTCACCAACAGTATTTATAACGCCAAACATCAGTCTTGGGTATAAGATAAACTAAGTACTCACCAACAGTATTTATAACGCCAAACATCAGTCTTGGGTATAAGATAAACTAAGTACTCACCAACAGTATTTATAACGCAAAACATCAGTCTTGGGTATAAGATAAACTAAGTACTCACCAACAGTATTTATGAGGCCAAACATCAGTCTTGGTTATTATATAATCCAAGCACTCACCAACAGAATTTATAACGCCAAACATCAGTCTTGGGTATAAGATAATCTAAGTACTCACCAACAGTATTTATAACGCCAAACATCAGTCTTGGGTATAAGATAAACTAAGTACTCACCAACAGTATTTATAACGCAAAACATCAGTCTTGGGTATAAGATAAACTAAGTACTCACCAACAGTATTTATAACGCCAAACATCAGTCTTGGGTATAAGATAAACTAAGTACTCACCAACAGTATTTATAACGCAAAACATCAGTCTTGGGTATAAGATAAACTAAGTACTCACCAACAGTATTTATAACGCCAAACATCAGTCTTGGGTATAAGATAAACTAAGTACTCACCAACAGTATTTATAACGCTAAACATCAGTCTTGGGTATAAGATAAACTAAGTACTCACCAACAGTATTTATAACGCAAAACATCAGTCTTGGGTATAAGGTAAACTAAGTACTCACCAACAGTATTTATAACGCCAAACATCAGTCTTGGGTATAAGATAAACTAAGTACTCACCAACAGTATTTATAACACCAAACATCAGTCTTGGGTATAAGACAAACTAAGTACTCACCAACAGTATTTATAACGCCAAACATCAGTCTTGGGTATAAGATACACTAAGTACTCACCAACAGTATTTATAACGCCAAACATCAGTCTTGGGTATAAGATAAACTAAGTACTCACCAACAGTATTTATAACGCAAAACATCAGTCTTGGGTATAAGATAAACTAAGTACTCACCAACAGTATTTATAACGCCAAACATCAGTCTTGGGTATAAGATAAACTAAGTACTCACCAACAGTATTTATAACGCCAAACATCAGTCTTGGGTATAAGATAAACTAAGTACTCACCAACAGTATTTATAACGCCAAACATCAGTCTTGGGTATAAGATAAACTAAGTACTCACCAACAGTATTTATAACGCCAAACATCAGTCTTGGGTATAAGATAAACTAAGTACTCACCAACAGTATTTATAACGCCAAACATCAGTCTTGGGTATAAGATAAACTAAGTACTCACCAACAGTATTTATAACGCCAAACATCAGTCTTGGGTATAAGATAAACTAAGTACTCACCAACAGTATTTATAACGCCAAACATCAGTCTTGGTTATAAGATAAACTAAGTACTCACCAACAGTATTTATAACGCCAAACATCAGTCTTGGGTATAAGATAAACTAAGTACTCACCAACAGTATTTATAACGCCAAACATCAGTCTTGGGTATAAGATAAACTAAGTACTCACCAACAGTATTTATAACGCCAAACATCAGTCTTGGGTATAAGATAAACTAAGTACTCACCAACAGTATTTATAACGCCAAACATCAGTCTTGAGTATAAGATAAACTAAGTACTCACCAACAGTATTTATAACGCCAAACATCAGTCTTGGGTATAAGATAAACTAAGTACTCACCAACAGTATTTATAACACCAAACATCAGTCTTGGTTATAAGATACACTAAGTACTCACCAACAGTATTTATAACGCTAAACATCAGTCTTGGGTATAAGATAAACTAAGTACTCACCAACAGTATTTATAACGCCAAACATCAGTCTTGGGTATAAGATAAACTAAGTACTCACCAACAGTATTTATAACGCCAAACATCAGTCTTGAGTATAAGACAAACTAAGTACTCACCAACAGTATTTATAACGCCAAACATCAGTCTTGAGTATAAGATAAACTAAGTACTCACCAACAGTATTTATAATGCCAAACATCAGTCTTGGGTATAAGATAAACTAAGTACTCACCAACAGTATTTATAACGCTAAACATCAGTCTTGGGTATAAGATAAACTAAGTACTCACCAACAGTATTTATAACGCTAAACATCAGTCTTGGGTATAAGATAAACTAAGTACTCACCAACAGTATTTATAACGCTAAACATCAGTCTTGGTTATTATATAAACTAAGCACTCACCAACAGTATTTATAACGCTAAACATCAGTCTTGGTTATTATATAAACTAAGCACTCACCAACAGAATTTATAACGCCAAACATCAGTCTTGGGTATAAGATAATCTAAGTACTCACCAACAGTATTTATAACGCCAAACATCAGTCTTGGGTATAAGATAAACTAAGTACTCATCAACAGTATTTATAACGCAAAACATCAGTCTTGGGTATAAGATAAACTAAGTACTCACCAACAGTATTTATAACGCCAAACATCAGTCTTGGGTATAAGATAAACTAAGTACTCACCAACAGTATTTATAACGCCAAACATCAGTCTTGGGTATAAGATAAACTAAGTACTCACCAACAGTATTTATAACGCCAAACATCAGTCTTGGGTATAAGATAAACTAAGTACTCACCAACAGTATTTATAACGCCAAACATCAGTCTTGGGTATAAGATAAACTAAGTACTCACCAACAGTATTTATAACGCCAAACATCAGTCTTGAGTATAAGATAAACTAAGTACTCACCAACAGTATTTATAACGCCAAACATCAGTCTTGGTTATAAGATAAACTAAGTACTCACCAACAGTATTTATAACGCCAAACATCAGTCTTGGGTATAAGATAAACTAAGTACTCACCAACAGTATTTATAACGCCAAACATCAGTCTTGGGTATAAGATAAACTAAGTACTCACCAACAGTATTTATAACGCCAAACATCAGTCTTGGGTATAAGATAAACTAAGTACTCACCAACAGTATTTATAACGCCAAACATCAGTCTTGGGTATAAGATAAACTAAGTACTCACCAACAGTATTTATAACGCCAAACATCAGTCTTGGTTATAAGATAAACTAAGTACTCACCAACAGTATTTATAACGCCAAACATCAGTCTTGGGTATAAGATAAACTAAGTACTCACCAACAGTATTTATAACGCCAAACATCAGTCTTGGGTATAAGATAAACTAAGTACTCACCAACAGTATTTATAACGCCAAACATCAGTCTTGGGTATAAGATAAACTAAGTACTCACCAACAGTATTTATAACGCCAAACATCAGTCTTGGGTATAAGATAAACTAAGTACTCACCAACAGTATTTATAACGCCAAACATCAGTCTTGGGTATAAGATAAACTAAGTACTCACCAACAGTATTTATAGGACCAAACATAAGTACTGGTAATAAGATAAAGTAAGAACTCACCAACAAAATTTATATGGTCAAATATCAGTGATGGTTATCAGATAAACTAAGTACTCACCAACAATATTTATAAGGCCAAACATCAGTCCTGGTTATCAGATAAACTAAGTACTCACCAACAATATTTATAAGGCTAAACATCAGTCCTTGTTATCAGATAAACTAAATACTCACCAACAATATTTATAAGGCCGAACATAAGTCCTGGTTAAAGACAACCTTAGTACTTACCAACGATATTAATAAGACCAAACATCAGTCCTGGTTTTGATAAGATAGTAAGAAAACTATTATCGTGGTTTTCCCCTGGTCCAATGCTACAGGCAACGTACTGATAAATGACCTCTTTACTCCCTGAAGACAAAAGAGAAACTATCTTGAAAATTCTTTGTAATAAACCATTATCATCAGAGATATACATTTTTATTTGAAAATAATTTAGACCCTTTTAATAATTGGGGGGATTGGTAGACTGAATAAGGTAACCATATTTACTAGTAGTTTGAATTTGGTAACATATTGATCGTTTCAGGTTTCAGTCATGTCACATTTTACATTTTATTACATTGCCAAAATACCAAAACTTAAACTAACTAGGAGTACAATACTCAACTCTTTCAGAAGGTATATACTCAGCACACATGATCAACCATAAATAACAAACTAGAAATTAAGATCATAACATAGAACTGGAATGTACAGTCTCATAGATTTAATGGCAATAATCTCTCCTCTTCATTCATATGTTATACGGTCTTGAGAAACAATATGGACAGTGAGGTGAACATTGCATGCAATGTACAACAAAAAGGCCTTAATGTAATTTATTATTCATAAGAATTCATTGAGGTTTTATACACGTACATGTATTCGTGCTTCGGATGAATTCGCAAAAAAATCCGAAAGAAAACAGAACATCGCGAAAATAACCCACCAGTCATAACAGTACTTTACTGCTTTATCATCTACATCAGCAGCATCTCATCATAAAATACAAAACGAATATCAGCAGCATCTTAACATAACATTTTAAAAATAATCAGTAGGGGAAACGTGATTGTCTGGTTGAATGATTAACTTACCTAAAGGATTATCATGGCTGTCTTTGTCGTCATAGACTTTTTCAATGATTATCAGCATTATAATGTAAATCAGTGCTGTATTGAAGTAGGACACGTAGATCGTGGCTCCGAGGCCACCGATGAACGTGTATGTACCTATGACAGCGGCCACTAGCACGGTGGCAAACTCCACGCTCAGGCCGTCAACTAGGCTTGTAAGAACAGCTGCTCCACCTGGTATTAGTAAAAAAATGTAGGCGAAATAAAAAAGCTTGCAGACTTGTGACTCATGAATGTAGCTACAACATCATTGTATCCGTCTAATCTATTGGCTTTACAGCCCTAAAAATAGCAAATTAAAAGACAGAAAATACACAAGACATTAAGATTACGTTGGTTAATTAGTTAGTAAGTTAGTTATTGCATTACTCCCAAGCAGCACGATTTCGGCTATATCCGGGAGATGAACATGAAAGTGGTGGTACACATGAAATGATGATGAAGTGGAGGAAATGGGGACACAAGGCCAATCGGGTAGGAGAGTCTAAAAGTCAACACGAATTAATGTATAATAATTGCGCGTTACTTGTGTGATAGCTAATAGACTCCTTATAAGCGCATGTAGAAGACGGGCGAAGTTGACGATATAGAGATTTGGAATTGAAAAAATCACAATGAAAAACAGCCAGCTGTCTTCAACATAACCAGAGGTCGCTGCTCGCCGTATTGCATTGGCCCAAGACTAAAAATACAATACAAAAGATTCAAACAAATCCCTAGAATATCAAAGAAAGACCCATTTCTGGACATAAAACAAAAAAAACATATAGTAGACAAGGACAAACAAAAGCTTTGACAAGGTTGATGATGGACCGTAGTTGATGTAAGGAGATTATTACAAACCAAAGTAATTATCAAATATGTTCCTGTCAAAGTTGTTCGCTACTAATACAAATGTACTCGGTATTATTGAAAATAAGTAGATTCAGAATGAAAAGGTAATATAGTTAAAGGTATAAAATAAGCAAAAAAGCAAAACAAAATCTTGATAGGTTCGTGACGTTTAAGTTTTGAAATCCCAAAACAAGACTAGCGAGCAATCTAAAAAAGAAACAAATTAAAACCTTTTCTCTATTACATACATTTTGAGTACTTCAGGTTAAAAAAGTTTTTAATATGAGTTATGTCATGATCAAAGAAAAGATTCATTCCTATGAGACACAAATCTTAATTACAACGTCCTTTGGAGAATAAAATTTAGATTTTTTAGCGGTTTGTTAATGAATATCACAAAACGAAGTTCTCTAAATAGCGTCTAATTCATAAATGCATGATAAGATTATAGACTATACATGTACAACTATTGTGGTGCAGGTGCCCCCTTTTTACTGTCCCCTCTGGTAGAGCTCCCCTATGGATCTTGGTCACTACAGTGTTTGTATTCCCAGAACGAGGCTATTGACTTTTCCCATGTGTTGCTGAAGCTGTATTGTTGGATATCCTGATAACTTTACCGCCTATTGTGATTTAAGGTATTCCTTTACTATTGTATTATTGTTATATTTATATGTATTTCGTGTTGACATAATTGCCAGCACGACAGTGGCGTCGTCGACACTAACTTTGTGCAAAATTAAAATTCGTCTGCATCGTCTACGTAACATCTTTGCGTGGGCGTTGAATCATAGTTATTGATTGAATCTGAAGTATTTTTATGACATTTTCTTACATGATCGTATTTTCCTTTGCAATTGAATACAAAGGGGAATAATTTTCTCGCGATCGGAGACGTACAATTAGAAGAAATTCGATTTCAAATATTAGGTGGCCCATGCGCTACTTCCGGTCCTAGCCATTACAGCCTTCGTTACGGAAGTCGGAATTTTTTTTTGTTGACGTGCGCATGTGCAAACCGGAAACGGAATTATTTTTTGTAAACAATCTGATTTTTGGTGTCAAAACACGGAAGTGTTATTGCAAAGTTAAATAAATAAAATCTTCTTGTTTGTTTATGTATTTTTAAAACATAAATAATTGTAAGGCACAATAAATAAAGTTTTTAACATCATTTTGTGCCCGTTTTTACACTTGTAATTTTTTTTGGAACTTTGTCTTTGACAAAACAAACATGGTTAAAATTGATATAAACAAGTCAACAAAGAAAGAAATCATGGACGCAACTGGAATTTCAGAAGAAATTACAGACACATTGATTGAATACAGACAACAAAAAGAGATAACAATGACAACACTCGCCAATATGACTAAAGTCCATGTCTCAAAGTGGGAAGATTTTGGGAATAAACAGGGGGCCCCAGTAGCCCCAGCTGAAAAGTTGACTGATGTTCAGTTGCTTGAAGTTCAAATTAAAGAAGAGTCAAAACAAAGAGACGAACAAATTTACCATGAATTGTCACTCCGTGATGCCAAGGTGGATCAGATAATGCAGCTCATAGAGGAATCTCGACGGGAACAAGATAATTTGAAAAATATGGTGGAAGATAGTAACCGTCATAGAGACAATGTTGAATGCCAGCTCCAGAAGATGCGACAAGAGGTCGAAGACAGAATTTCAGAATGTACTGACCGAATAACTCACATGACACAGGATATAGTCAGGAAATTGGATAAACTTACTGTAAGTGAAGATGCTAGCACAGTACAATTTAAAAGTGCATGTGACCAACCATCACAATTCGAAAAAATGGCATCGACTGTTTCCAGCTTAGTTGAGCAACGCAACAAGGAGGTGAGGTTTGAAACTCCTATGCGGTCAAGGTCGAGCAAGGAAGGATCTATTCAACAAAAGTCAAGCACGCCTACCTTGGCTTCGAACATGCCAGATATGAATTTACCTCATCCAGGCTTGTCCCCAGTAAAATCTCGTGAAACAGACAATGATGACTCCTTAGATAGAACTATCACAAATCAGGAAACTCAGGGGGCCCATGGCCCTTCTGTCCAAATGGTAGACAGGGATGTACGTCCAAAAACAACAGAGTACACCGTTGTTGATAAACCAGCGATACCGTTATCAACTACCCCAGTGCAAGACAGGGATACACCCACAATTAATAATTACAGTGGACCCTCTAATCTTGCTTTTCCATGGTGGGCACCTCCACCCCCTGCACACATTTCAACACCAGGGTTGCCAAGTGTATTAAATGGACAGCTTCCCCTCATGCCTCCTGCTCCGATTCCATATCCAGGGAGCATGTCTCAGCCCTCGGCTGGATTTACATCTCCAGACACAAATAACAACTTGCCGGTTCCCACGGACATCCATATGACTGATGATAACTTAAGGGGGCACCCTGCCCCAGCAGAACGATCAAGAGCTAGACGAAGACCTGCACGTCACAGACCCAATAGTTTGTCTTCTGATTCTTCTATGGATCGTGAATATACAAGGTGGCACGATGCCACAGGGAACCGAGATAGAAGCAAAAGTCCCCAATTACCAAAGATGCCTGTCTTTAGTGGAAGAGGTACCTTGACGTGGGAAGCTTTCATATACCAGTTTGAAAGGACTGCTGCACGTCGAGGCTGGGAAGATAGAAAAAAGGTTTGCAGGCTGCTTGACTGTTTGACAGAGGTGGCCCTGGAGTATGCCAGAAAAATAAGTACGGGCGACAATTATAGGGACTTGCGGCGGTCATTAAAGCAGCGGTTTAGTAAGAAAGAAGAGCCTGTCGCTACAAGAAGACAGCTGCAGTACATGCGACAGCAAGAGGCAGAGACTCTAGAAGAATTTGCAGAGAGGGTACATTTTGTTGTCATGGACGGATATGACAAATGTGAGAATGGTGTCATTGATCAGATTGGAACCGAAGCTTTTCTGAGAGGGTGTAAGGACAAGGAAGCAGCCAGGCATATGATTGAGAGAGATCCTGAGTCAATAAACAAAGCACTGAAACTCATGAAAGCATCTATAGCTAATCATAAGGCTATTTATGGCTCAAGAACTGCAAATTATGCACATCGTCAGGTGTCCTTTTCAGATCAGAGAGAACAATCTCCCAGTAAAGGCGCAACAGTGACAACCAATCCCTTGCAAGAGGAGCTAAAAAACTTAACCAAATTAATGTCACAGCTGGCTACAGTAATGCTCTCCAAGGAAACTACCAAGCCCGGATATAGTGAAGGAAATGATCAGGGGGTAAGGCATAGGTCTCCTACACCTCCTAGGTTCCAACAACGCCCAATGAGCCCAATGTCTTCAAGGTCGCCATCTCCCTATAATAGGCAGTTTGGCAGCAGGCATGACAATAGGTTTCCTAGATCACCTGAGAAAAACCGTGAAAGTTCCACAGATAGATCAGATTTAAACTTCAAAGGGTCAAGTCCCAAGGCCTAGACTTGACCCGTTCCTCAGATGGCCTAAATGGTGAGCCCAAGGTGAGGCCCAAGGCCTCTCAAAACCTGTTGATTCGTAGAACCATTGGTAGGAGCCTTGTAGTAGCAGGAACCATCAACCACCGGCCAGTTAGTCTCACAGTGGACACTGCGGCAATGATAACACTGGTCAGTGACAAGCTACAGCTAGATATGTCAGAAGTTGTTGAAACGGTGACGCTTCATGGTATAGGACCACACCCAGTAGAGGGAAAGATCATCCCAAAAGTAGCATTATCAGTAGGACCATTGGATATTGAATGGGATGTGTGTATGGTGACCATGAACGATGAAGTTATCCTCGGTCTAGATGTGCTTGATGAGTTTGCTGCTGTCATAGATATCAGACAGAAGACATTAAGCCTTGGGGGTTATGAAATTCCAATCCTAAATGTGCGGGGTCCTAGCTTCGACGGAGAAGAGCAAGTTTTCATTCGTCGATCAATGACACTACCGCCAAATTCTGTAACAACTCTGCCAGTTAAGGTTGATAAACCTCCCCAAGAAGGATATATCATCGAACCCACTGTCAACTCAAAGGGGGTCCTAGTGTCCAACATCTGGTGAAACATGTGCGGTAAGCCTGATAAATGACAGTAATAGGTTTATCAAGTTAAGGAAAGGCATATGCCTAGGTCAGGTTTATCCTTGCGAACAACTGTCCGAAGAGAAGAAAAAGAAAACATCTGTTCGTGTGGCCAAAGTACAAGACCAGGGGCCTCAGGCTCCAGATCCATCTGTCCGTGTGGCACAAGTACAAGGACAGGGGTCTTAGGCTCCAGCTTTACCAGAACACCTAACAGATTTGTATCAGCGTTCAATAGCTCACCTTAACATAGAACAACAAGGAAAGTTAAAACAACTCCTTGTAGAATACCAAGATGTCTTTGCAAAGCATGATCTGGATTTAGGTTGCCTTACTGAAGTAAAGCACAAAATTGACACCGGAAGCTCTGCTCCTGTTAAACAGCGAATGCGGAGAACTCCCTTGGGATTCCAAGAATTGGAACAACAACATCTTAACAAGTTGCTCGATGCAAAGGTGATTCAACCCTCTACCTCAGACTGGGCCTCCGCCCCAGTGCTCGTACGCAAAAAAGATGGGTCCGTTCGTTGGTGCATCGATTATCGAGCGGTCAATGACAAAACAGTCAAGGATTGTTTTTCCTTGCCTATCATAGAGGACTGTCTTGATACCTTGCAAGGAACCACAACATTTTGTACCCTGGATTTGGCCAGTGGGTACTATCAAATTGAGCTTGAACCATCTGACAGAAAGAAAACAGTATTCATAACCCGTTATGGTTTATTTGAGCACACCAGAATGGGTATGGGCCTCTGCAATGCCCCTGCTACCTTCCAAAGGGCGATGCAATTAGTGCTTCGGGGTCTAACTTGGTCGCAGGTACTGGTGTACTTAGACGATGTGGTAGTGTTGGGAAAAGACTTCGAAGATGGCTTAGCCAACCTAAGAGCCACATTGGAACGTTTTCGTCAGTACTCACTGAAATTAAAGCCAAAGAAATGTCAGTTGTTTCAGCCTGAAGTTGAGTTCCTAGGCAAACTAGTCAGTGCTGATGGAGTCAGTGTAGCCCCCTCAAAGATTAAAGCCGTCCGAGAGTGGCCACAACCAAAGACACAAAAGGATTTGATGGCGTTCCTTGGATTCCTAAATTATCACAGGGATCATATTGAAAACTTTGCTAACTTGACTTGTTGCTTGTATGATCTGGCACATCAAAAGGGAGAAGTCAAGTGGACATCAGACCATGACACCGCTTTCCTAGCTACCAAGAAGGCTCTGACCACTGCTCCCTGTTTGGCATATCCTAATCCAGACGATCAATTTATTTTGGACACCGATGCCTCTGCAACTTCAATAGGTGCAGTGTTGTCCCAACTACAGAATAGAAGGAGATCGTCATTTGTTATGCAAGTCATGTTCTGCAAAAGCCCCAAAGGCGCTACTGCACTACACGCAAGGAACTGTTGGCTGTCGTAAAATTCTGTAGACACTTTAGGCATTATCTGTTGGGAAGACGATTCCTCCATCGCACAGACCACAATAGTCTTGTCTGGCTTATGCGTTTTAAGCATATAGAGGGTCAGCTGGCCCGATGGCTAGAAGAACTCTCTACCTATGACATGCAGATATTGCATAGGCCAGGGAGGAAACACCAGAATGCCGATGGGTTAAGTAGGATCCCCGACACTGTTCCTGAATGTGACTGTTATGTGGCAGGTTCAGATCCAGCCAAGTTACCCTGTCAGGGTTGCAGCTATTGCGTGAGGGCCCATAATCAGTGGTCTCGCTTTGACACAGATGTAGATGATGTAGTTCCTTTAGCCATTAAGGCAGCAATACCATCAGTTCGAGTTGCAACCATTACCACAAAGATGTCCGATTCTGTGCCTGTCAGTAACCATGGAAAAATGAATGTAAGGCCCTCGGCCTTCAGCAGCGACCTAAATGCCACCTTGCCATATGCAGAGGAGGCAGATGGTAGTAACTGGACGCCCACATACTGTCCTGATCAGTTGTGCCTATTACAGATAGCTGACTCGGATATTGCTCCTATCCTGACATGGATTGAAGAAAATCGTGAACCAAAGGAATCTGAGCTTCGCCTTCAGGGACCAGGTACCAGGGCATTATGGCTGTGCCGGGCTTACTTTCGGCTGATAAAAGGCGTGTTGTATTACGAGTTTGTGAACTGTCCAGAGAGAAAGTTATGCCTAGTTGTTCCGGAAGCGCTTAAGGTGGAAGTGTTACAAAACTGTCATGATGTAAAGTCTGCAGGGCATCTGGGACAAAAGAAAACCCTTGAGAGAGTGAAGCGGTCTTTCCTGTGGTATAACATGCGTAAGGATTGTGAGGAGTATGTCCGATCCTGCTCGGCTTGTAATCAAAACAAGAAGATCAATGTAAGACCACGAGCACCCTTAGGTCAATTTCATGCTGGATACCCAATGGAGCGGGTCCACTTGGATATCCTCGGTCCATTCAATACCAGTGAAAGTGGAAATAATTACGTCCTTATGATGGTGGACCAGTTTACTAAGTGGGTGGAAATGGCTGCCTTGCCTACCCAATCGGCCCAGTCTGTTGCCGAGAAGTTCATTGTACATTTCATAGTGACATTTGGTTGCCCGCTCGAGATTCACACTGATCAGGGGCGGAATTTTGACAGTGACCTTTTCAGGGCTCTTTGTTCAGCGTTAGACATTGCAAAGACACGCACAACACCGTACCACCCTTCCTCTAATGGGCAAGTTGAGCGCTTCAATACCATTGTGCTTGGTATGATACGATGTTATATTGAAAACAAGAACCGTACCTGGGACAAGGATCTTCCTCTTTTATCAAAGGCACTTCATTCCATGGTGAACAGACAGACCGGGTTCACTCCTAATCAACTCATGCTTGGACGGGAAACAATTCAGCCAATCCATCTGTTGTTAGGAATGCCACACCCTCAACTGGAGCAAAAGACACCAAATGAATGGGTCAATGATTTGGTGAAAAGAATGCAGGATGTTCATGATGTGGCACGCCAAAATTTGCGTACAACACAGGCTCGACAGAAAAGAGATTATGATTTACGCATTGTCGAGCATAAGTATCATCCCGGTGATTTGGTGTATAAGTCCGATATGTCTGCAAAGATTGGCCAGAGCAGGAAACTTCGCTCCCCTTGGTGTGGCCCCTATTTAGTGATACAGAGTTTGCCACCGTTATACAAGACCAAAGGACGAAAAAAATGAGTCCATGGTTCACCATGACAGACTGAAGCGCTGTGATGATAGGCACATCCCCACGTGGCTACGCCGTCTGCGCCATGATTTTTTCCAATATGAATGTGAAGTAGACAGTCCGGTTGTTACAGAAGATGATACTTTGCCTTATGAGGAGGAGGATGTTGAGTTTCCGTTATGTGTACAATACCCTGATATTTCGCAAAACGGTCGTGATTACAGTAAAACTGCGGATGTTAAAATCGATACTGTCGAGGGCTTCGGGTCTGTAAAAACGGAGCATAAACCGGTTGTTTTAGAGAGGCCCCAGGCCTTTTCACCTCGGGTTGACGTTTCTGCTACGGTAGAGCAATCTGATGACCGCACGCAATTATCTGATTCTTGGGGTGATATGGGTGATAAAATGAGGCCCGTGGCTTCGCATGACATTCAGTACTCTAGGTATGGGCGAAAAATTAAACGCCCAGCCAAGCTGGATGAATAGTTAGTTAGTACAGTAATAAAAGTTTTTTTTGTACCAAATGTAGATAAGTTAGTTATCCAATTGTTTTAGAGTTAGTTGCTATGTTTTATATGACTTTTTATTTTTAGCCATGGACGACGATGATGTCCTTTCCATTTGTGCTCCAGACTGGGAAGATGAAATACAGCAGGACCTGGAGATACAGATTGAATACCAGTTGGTTGATGAAATTGGTGTGTCGGACTCAGAGCAAAACATTCCAATCGCCAGTGCTTCTACTGGTAGGCGGGTTGTGCTTGTAACAGAAGACCAAGACTCCCCCTCATCTGAGCGTGACTGTCCTGATAGACGTGTTGTCCTGGTTTCTGGGGCCCATGGCTCCAACCCAGTCTCGGCACGTGCAAATCGCATATGCCCTGTATGCAACAGTTCAACCAGAGGCAGGATCCGACGGCATGTTCTCCGGGACCACCTGCCATGGTTTTGGGCCGGAACAACCGCATGTTGGCAATGTCAAGTACAGGAGACACAAGCTTCCTCGTTGGCAGTACGACATACCGAAGGCCACTTGATGGGCAGTGTGTTTGATGAGACAAATATGCATTTGTGGTGCCAGCTAATCAATGGTAGTCTGCATTTGCTTGCTAGATGGTTCGGATGTGAAGGACTGGAAGAGCTACTCCAGTATGTAATAGACAGGCAGCTGTACTATGGTGTAAGAGGGGGTTTTTCACAGTTAGAGATGCAACTCTTGTTTTTCTATACTGAAAATTACAGTCCGTCTTCCCCTGCCGAGCTGAGTTTGGACCCGCCAAGTCATGTTGTTTGTGTTACACATTGGCAGATTGTTGCCACGTTGTTGCGGAGGTTGGGTCCTGACTACCACCAAGAATTCAGGGAGTACAGGCAGTGCTTAACATTTGAGGGAAGTCAAGTGACCGCTCCACTTCAAGCCACCCATTCTACGTTTTTGTTTGTGGACAGTCATTTTCACCTTGACCTTGTACTACAAAGAACCAGGATGGACTCCTTTCAACAATTGGAATCTGTCGTATACCCCCATAGTGATCCATGTTTCCATTTCGGAGTGGCTAACTATGTGTTTCCTACACACTGGAACAGATGGAGGGTTCAAGTCGGAGACACAGAAAGGTTATACGTATCTTTTGGTATACACCCACATGTAGCTGCCTGTGGCATAAGTGCAACTCAGTGGAGTGAGTTACGACTCTTGTCGTTAGATCCTAGATGTGTCGCTTTGGGCGAAACAGGATTCCATTTCACCACCAGATGTGATTGCCACCCCTGTTCCACTCCTTCCCAGTGCCGAAACAGAATGATAATAACCCAGGAGGAAGTGTTCCTGGCCACTCTAGAACTAGCCCGAGAGCGTAGACTCCCCGTCATTCTGCATTGTAGAGATTCTGGGACAGGTGAAGCGGCACGTAGAGCGCTATCCATCATCCAAGAAGGCTTCCTGGATCTCAGGTATCACCGTCATTGTTTTACAGGCGAACTTGCAGAGCTACAGGAATGGCAGGCTGTGCCCAAAATAGTTTTTGGCATAACAGGGGCTTTCATGAGGAAAAGCCCAAATGCAGCACGTATTATACCCCGAATTGCAGCTCATCAGCTGGTGCTTGAATCTGATGCTCCTTTCTTATCACAATTTTCATGCTGTCCTGTTAACCATTCATGGAATTTGTGGGATGTTTCCCAGGCCATTAGCCAAATCAGGAACGTGCCACTTTCTATTCTGATGTGGATTGTGAATGGAAATGCCATGGACTTTTACGGCCTACCTAGGACAGGTGACCGCTCTGGTTTGGGGCCCTAGGCTCCAACCCTTGAATCAGAGATTGCAGAATCTTTATACTGTACAGATTGTAAATATGTTCAGTTCCTGTTTACTATAACTGTAATAAAGTAATGGAGTTAGGGAGATTTCCATTCAACATGTATTTTTGTTAAGTGAACGTTTTCATAGTTTTACTGCTCGTCACCTTGTCGCAGTCAGTGTTTGGAGACATGTCTTTTCGCAACAAAGATGGGGCGGATGTGGTGCAGGTGCCCCCTTTTTACTGTCCCCTCTAGTAGAGCTCCCCTATGGATCTTGGTCACTACAGTGTTTGTATTCCCAGAACGAGGCTATTGACTTTTCCCATGTGTTGCTGAAGCTGTATTGTTGGATATCCTGATAACTTTACCGCCTATTGTGATTTAAGGTATTCCTTTACTATTGTATTATTGTTATATTTATATGTATTTCGTGTTGACATAATTGCCAGCACGACACTATGATAGAGTACAATGAGGTTTCGATAATTGATACGGCTCTTGAATCAAAAAGATCTGTGTGACATATGTTTTTTTTATGATTTTATTCTGACATTGATCGTTTAACAAATAATATCAATGCACAGGTATAACTGCAGACCAAAACTAATTAGAACTAAAGGAGGGCATCTTTTCATTTCAGAATACCACAGAACGCTATTACGTCATTGGTTTACACTGAAGGCTTCTTATACATGGTCTTGTATGTTGCATTTTCTACATGGAACCTTAATTTTGCTTCTGAGTTTTGCTTACACTGATAGAAGGAGACAAATCGAAAGGGCAAATCGATAAAACCAGTACACACGATCGAGAAAAACTTGATGATGAAGTGCAGGAAATGGGAACGCACGACCAATCGGCTATAAATATTTGAATGCCGCTGAAATAAAAAGGATTGGGCGATTTACCCTCTTGGGGGACTTAAAATGATCTTTTTCTTAGTTAATTAATCCTGCAATTTGTTTTTTTTCAAGTGAGAGAACGTGAAATCTTAACACAGGACACCACTATTGTTAGCGGTCAGGTGACCGTATTACAACCGGACGACTCTTGTTTTCATTATGGCAGGGCTATTTTCTCAAACCACCTGGGGCACACATCCCAGTCTCTTTGTTGGCAAAGCAGCCTTGTCCAACGTCAGGTTCGGAGCACTGACCGACAAATTAAAAGAACTAGACTAAGTTTAACCCTGCCACATTTTAAATGTGCCTGTCCGAAGCCAGGAATCTTTAGCAAAGCTGATGTCTGTATTCGTCGAATTTATTAAGAAGAGGGTCTTTCATTTGCACTTTAGGATTGGATTGAATCATATGTTGTTTATTTTCAATTCAGGACCAATTGCAAACCAGCAAGCGGCGACCGCTTGTCACATTGAAGGCTGCTGTTTGTTTTCCATTGTGGATTTTTCAAATTGTCGTTTATATTGTAGGTTGTGTCGCATACACTTATTCCAAATCCCATTATCTTCTAAAATTAGCAATGCTCTAGGAATATCCGCTTCCTAACCTGCACTAGTTATTCTGATCTGGTGTTTCGAATAACATCAATGGATTGTATAATCGGTACACCTTCGCATTTTCCTTACTAATCTTTAATATGATCGAACAGACACAAAATGTCACAAAGCCCTCTACCTTTTAAAACCAGACGTCTGAGCAGATGTTTCATTAATAAATGATATTCAAAAAGGATTGAAAAATAGCAAATATGTTCCATTTGTATCAAGAGGGGTCCATAGATTATTTTATATAATGAAACAAAGATTTGATTTTTACTTTCTTCATAATCGATAGTTAAGTGTATTAGCATGACATAGACGTTTCATCTTAGCTGGGTCGAATTCATCAACTAAGATTTTTTTGAAGAATTTCATAGTTGTTGAGAATAAAAAGAATTATGGTTACCATTCATTCATATCTTTATTTCCTCATTAGATGAGATATATAAGAATACAATTTTACATTATTATAAAAATACAATTTTACATACAAATCAATTCAATTAACACACAATGTCTGTATAATAGAATATAAATTCACACATCTGAGAAAATAAAGAGAAAAAAGGTACAAAAGCAATAAGAAATAAATGAAGGAGAAAAATGTTATACAGTAATCTTGAATAAGCTGATGGGAAAGTTAAACCAGCTAAATTCAAGACAACTGTATATCACTCAAATATGCTGAGACAGATCACATGAGAAATCTTACGGATCGGCTAAACTCAGCCACACAGCTTACAATGTGAGAATGGCACAACTTCAGGAACTGAATATTGTCATCGGCATCAGCGAATTCGTGTAATGGAAGTCGACCAAGTAACATTTGAAACAGAGTTTCGTCTTCATATGTTGACAGCTCACAATACAATTGAAGTTCAAAGTTTTCTATAATCATCCACCAAAACACATCTCTGAGTTCCTTTGTACACGGACAAGAACAACACGCATGCACATAAACATCATCAAAGGTACGATAACAGACCTTGCATAAACTTGCTGTTGAGTTTGGGATAGATGCTAATAGTTTTGTTATAAAGTAGGAGTTTCTTATTTCACTGAACGTTGTGGAGTGTTTCCAAAATGTTGCAATTGTGACTGCATTGTGAATGTTTTTAAAACGAACAAAGTCATTATCGGATCCAATTCTAGTTAACCAGTTTTCCGTTTGTGTAACATGGATAGCATTATTTACAATTGTCTTCCACTTGTTCTTAGGTGGAAACAGTCCTGTATTAATATAGTCTACTAAATGTTCACATAAATTATAAAAGCATAGTATACTAATAACATCCGGGATAAATCCATACATGCGTCTGTTAGTATCCGACAAGAAAGAAAAAAGTCTGACTAGGAATATTCGCTTAGTTAAGGTTTTAACATCAAGACTGCACAGTTTTTGTAGAAAGATAAGCTTCTTTTTATGAATACAACTGATGATCGGGTGAATACCAATGATGCTCTCACACATATCTGATCTTGTGGTAGTTCGCAAGTCGAGGATATGCTTAACAATGAAGTGCTGGAAGGTATTTAAAACGTTAACATCCTGATTTTGCATGCCCGTCCACATTTCGCAACCATAGAGTACGCTTGGTAAGACAACAGTTTTATATAGTTTGATCAATACTGACGGATGCGTTGACTTTGTGGTAACACCTTTTAATGCAAAGAAAGTACATTTTCCCTTCCTACACGCTTCGTTAGTCCTGTTTCTAGATTTAAAACGAGAGTTAAGTGTTATACCAAGATGAGTATACTCGTCAACTACTGGGACTCTCCCGTTACCAATATACCATTCAAATTGGACATTGCGCTCTCTGGGATTTTTGGAGAACTGTACTATCTGTGATTTGTTAACGTTAAATTCAAATCTCCATGTTTTAGAATACTGAAAACAAATATCAAGTAAAGTTTGAAGAGCACATGGGGAAGTTGCTACACATGATATGTCATCAGCTAACGAAGGTGAAGAACTAACAATGTTATAAATACCTATATTCTGACTTTTAGATTCAATATTACATATCAAATCATTAATGAAAACTAAATATAAAAAGCCAGACAATACACTACCTTGTCTAACACCCTCTAACACAGAAAATGAGGACGATTGACACTGGTTTACAATAACAGTACTCTTTGTATTAAGGTGCAAATCATTAATAATAGACCATAAACGACCCTTAACTCTTAGGTTATACAATTTTAACATCAAACCTTTTCGCCATACAGTATCGAAGGCCTTGCGGCTGTCTAAAAAAGCTACAAAAATTTTACTATTAAGCTCAAGATTGTGAAAAATAGTTTCGTGTAGATTGAAGGATGCTGTTAAGCAACTGAGATTCTTCTGAAATCCGTTTTGTTGAGGATTTGGAAACGAGTCTTCAGAAATACACAATGTTAGTCTGTTCTTTATCAATTGTTCAAACACCTTAGATATGCACGGCAGTAGAGTTATCGGACGATAGCTATCAGGAGACGTCTTGGGTTTATTGCTGCCTTTAAAAAGCGGTACTAGTAATCCAAGCTTCCAATCAGATGGAACAAATCCTTTACGGGTTATCAAATTGAACATAGACATTAAAGTTTTAATCACAAAATCACCGCCATAAATTAAGTGTTCGTTCTGTACCTTGTCATGGCCCCCAGCCTTCTTTCTCTTTAGGGATTTAACTGTTTCGAGAACTTCCGAAAATTCAATCACACCTCCAGGAATATCTTTATTTTCAGAGTGACATGAGGTGAAAATAGCGTCATAAGCGTTGTCAACAAACTGTTTCGTCTCATTGTCAAAAGTATCATTGTCAATATTGTTCAAATTAGAAAAATATTCTTTAAAACCATTTGCTATCGACGTAGGATTATCACAAACCACTCCGTTTTGAATTATCTCCGGGTAAATTTTAGATGCTTTTGGTTTAAAGTTTTTAACCATTTTCCAAAATAATCGCAAATCACATTCTGCGGCTTTGTTGATATCGTCGTAACAGTTTTGTTGATAATTTTCAAATGCAGACTGTTGTAGATTTCTAAAATCGCGTTTGGCTTGTTTATATTGTTTATATGACTCAAAGTTCATGCCTCTAGGTCGGCCTTGCTTAATCCAGTTAACTCGCATTTCGCGCTCTCTTTTGTGTGCAGCTTTAAGTTCGTCAGACCAATAGGGTTTAGTGTAGGGATTAAAACCACACCGAGGAATAGTTTTAGCCGACGCTTCATGTAATATTTTCACAAATTGATCGTTAATGTTATCTAAGTGTTCATCAGTTTCCTCGATCTTTAAAATTAATTTTGACAGTGGAATCTCAAGATAATCTTGGTAAGCTTTAACTTGTTCATCGGTAATTTTATGCCAAGCCGGGAGTTTGTCATAAGATTTCATCACTAAATGCGGCTTAAAGTCAATTCTAAAGTCTACGATAATCGGAAGGTGGTCAGATGTACTGGAAAATGTACCCTCTTCAAGGATTTCGTAAGAACTCAGTTGCTTATGTAAAAATGGACTAAATAAAACATAATCAATCATTGTTTTCTTTGTAACAAATGTATAGTTTGGACCTTTAACTCTAACTACACCACCAGCAAACAATAAATCATACCTCGTAACAAAATTCATAAGTTCTCTGGCTTTCTGGTTATTACAGTGTGCAAGATCATTGGGTAAGCAACTTGCATTTAGATCGCCAGCTACTATGACACTACCATAATTACAATAATAACTAACAACAGCATCAAGAGAAGTTAGTACACATTTATAATTTTCGATTGATTCATCAGATGGCATATAAACCCCAAAAATAAAAATAGACCCTGTACGTCTGTTTTTAAATTCTATTCTAATTTGTTTGGCAACAATTATTATTTTCTAAAAGGTATTCCTTTCTTACCTAGCATTAACATTGCAGTCACTATAAAGTTGGTCACAAGCCCAAAGACACAGAACGTAACATGTGTCTTCTTGTCAAACCGTGCCCGGATGACCTGAAGGAACGTCTTGGCTCCAGGAGCTCGTATCTTTAGTTGGGCTGATATGATAGAGAAGAGTAAAATCTGTATCGTGGCCCCAGAGGCATACCAAAAAGGTCCACTGATCCCGTACTGTAAACATATTATAAATGGATGTTATAGTCCATTTATTATAATCTTGACTGAATTATAGCCTTTTTTATTGCATATATTTTTTTCCTTACACAAAGGACTATAAATGTGCCAAATTACAGAAAAATCTATTATTTAAAATTTAGACCCTCGAGCCCCTTTAATTCATTTTCAACATTACAATTCAACTATTTCATTTTAATCTGTCAACTGGTATAAAATAAACTGACTATCACCTCACTTTTTTACTTGGTGATCAAGCAATTGGATATTAAGTTCTTTTAAAACCATATACTTAATCCAACTGCTTGATCGTAAAAGGCAAAACAATGCAGGTGGGAGGCGGTTTATTTTATACCAATTGATAATTTTAAATGTCCTTTTATAGTATAATATTGAATCAGATTCCATCAAGAAAATCAAAGTAGTAATGGATGGACAATGCAGTTATACACTTAAAATTTCAATTTGATGATAATTAATAGCCTATGTTTATGGAAGATATCAAACTCATAGACAAACATGGGGTTGCTACTTCTCAGATGTGTCGGATAATGGTTTGTCGTTGGGCTTTGTTTTGTCCTTCTTTACCTGATTTGACACGTTTCATTGATCATTAGCAGCGCACCAGGTTTGCTAAAGACATTCCTTACTTTCTCGTTACGATTAGAGTTCGTGATGTTGATTGTCTTTTAGTTGCTTCTATTTTTTGTGTTTTCGTAATGTCTGTTTCTTCGTGCTGTTCTCTTTCATGTTTTCTTGGGTTTGTTTTCCCTTTCGGATAACCCATTGGTACCTCTGCCTTTCTCCTATTCTTCTTTGTCACACCAGGTTAACTCAGCTGGATGAGGTCACGAATGACTTACTTTTCCGGAGCACCTGAGTTCACTCTTGTCACGACTTGAGTTCGCGTTGTTGATTTTTGTTCTGTTGATTTTGTGTTTTGTGTTTCTTTGCACTGTTTTTGTTTATGTTTACCGGTTTTGTCGTTGCCCTTTCGGACTTTAAGTACTTGAATACCCCATTGATGCCTCTTTGCTTCTTTGCTTGACGTTGCGGATTGATGTTTTGTTTCCTGTATTTTGTGCGGTATGCTTTTGAATTGATTTTATGTTTACCTATTTAATACTGACATTTTCGTACTAACGACTGGTACAGCTTTGCTCTTCATGTACTCACCTTGGTAGCCACTGTGGCTGACTGCAGCAGGGTTGCCGCCCATGTCCACTGTGATATGATTGTGGTGGCTGTTAGACCAGTGCTTACTTTTCCACCTGCATCAAAAGCGGTGTCAAATGTATTCTAAAAATGCAAATATAAGCTAATCAAAATCGAAATGAAATGAATGAAAAAGCCATGAAAGTAGCAAAGAGGCACTAATTGGCCGGGGCATTCGAATGTCAAAAGTTCGAAAGGACAACAATAAAACCAGAAAACACGAACGAACAGCACGAAGAAAGGAAACACACAAAACTCAAAATCAACCGAACAGAAGTCAACAACATGAACTCAAGTCCTCACATGAGTGAACTCAGGTGCTCCGGAAGAGTTAGCAGTTTCTTTTGCTTAAGCACACCCGTTGCTCTGCCATAACAGTTCAAAATGGTTGCTGTCTCCACTCAAGACATTTTTAAAAAAATTAAAGAATAAATCAGATTAAGACTTAGTGTGTTTTTTTTTCTTGTTGAGCTTTTGGTCCCTTTTGATTTTTACTGGTCTGGTTTTGTATGTGTTTATAGGTTATGTTTCTTCTCGTTGTTCTCGTTTATATTAACTGAATTCAGTTTGACCTTGTCCCTGCAAACTTTGACATTCTAATGTTCCCCAAAAGCTACCTATTTACTACCTTTTATAAAGATATTACCTATTTTAATGCCTAGGTCAGAAAAATGACAAGCCCCCGGGCAAATATTTTTCAATTGGTTGTTACCAACAACGTTTTTGTATACCAGTTTGTTATTTTGAATTTATATTAATGTGTCTATTATATCTCCTCTTCTCCACTCAGGAGTGGATAAAAATTAATTTCTTCATCCCAAAGATGATTTTTTTTTATTTTCAGCATGCCAGCCTTCGAAAGCTTGTTAATAAAAAGGGTGGGGAAATTACCGTATACCGTTATTTTTTGTGGAAGACAATTTTGGTGTTTTTTTTTCTGTTATTTGTGCAAAACGTGGTGTTTTATTAAACTTAACCATTCAATTGAACACGATTTAAAAAAGTTAGCAATTTGTGTTTTGGCGATTCACGCCAACATAGCCAAAATAACCCGATATACGGTACTGTGAATTCCTTTTTATTCGTTGGGTCCCAATTTTCGTGGTTTTTATGGGTAGGCTGATCCACGAATTTAAGAATCCAACGAAATAATAACTTGTTGGAATTGCTTTTCTGTGGTAAAAACCTATTTGATCCACGACTATTTCTGGGAGAGAACCCGTTCGAAAATTTGCGAATAAGATTTTAGAGCACACGTCAAAAATGTCAAATGGTGGGAAAACTAACGACGACATTTAACTACCAGCAGTGATTTAATTTGCGAATACAATTTTAAGCACTTTGATACCGCTGCTGTGAGAGGGAGAAAGCAATTCTGTAATTCACACTAGAATGAATGAATGAAGACAAAAAACAAGACAGTATATAATTTATATTTTTTACATGTATGTCTGCTATATTCTTATTTATAGGTTTGTTTTACCATGTTATGATTAGCATTTAGGAACGGAAGGGTGTCGACTACAAAAACGCACTACATGAAAGTATAAGACTCCATCTACATAACCTTTTGATGACATACACCAAGGGAATATTCTCCATTACATTATTAAAAACACAATCTGTTCTATCAAATTAGTCAAAATCAAAAGTGCTCACCAATTTTACATGATTGAAATCAAAATGGCAAACATATTCTTAGAAAGATTTTGAACTGGATAATAAACCATTATTGAAAAATGAAAATAAAAATATTTGCTGAAGAGCGATTTTGTCGTATGTATCCTCTTGTATGTATCATCGTTTTTATTAAATGATTTTGGCCTTACCATTTTGGACTTTTTGAAAGTGTTTTTTTTTTCTTAAAATATATAACGCATAACGACGGTGGTACATTTAGGACACTCATTTTTTTAAATTTTTATTAAAATTTATCTCAAGCGCACGACTTATTATGTCGTGCACACGACTTATTATCTCGAGCGCACGACTTATTATGTCGTGCTCTCGACTTAATATGTCGTGCGCACGACTTATTATCTCGAGTGCACGACTTATTATGTCGTGCGCACGACTTATTATCTCGTGCGCACGACTTAATATGTCGTGCTCTCGACTTAACATGTCGTGCGCACGACTTATTATCTCGAGTGCACGACTTATAATGTCGTGCTCTCGACTTCATATGTCGTGCGCACGACTTATTATCTCGAGTGCACGACTTAGTATGTCGTGTTCTCGACTTATTATGTCGTTTGCACGACTTATTATGTTGTGCGAATGACTTATTATGTCGTGCTCTCGACATATTATCTTGTGCTCTCGACATATTATCTCGTGCGCACGACTTACCATCATGTGCTTTCGACATATTATCTCGTGCGCACTATAACAAAAATCACAAAATCCCATCATTGCACCGGTCAGCCTCAGATATTTTCCTCATTTTCTGTTTTGCTCAATTAAATATTCAATTTTCAATATTGGAGGTCACTATTAAAACATTGGGCTAAACTATCACAAGATGAAGAAGCAAAGCTATTATTTACGGGAAAACCTATAATAGCTAGGTTATGGAAACGTATTTGGGTCTTGTATTTAAAATTCAGTTTTAAAAATCGACTTATTTAACTCAGCAAATCGATATAAATAATCTGATTTTTCATTAATGTATTGGTCATGTCGACATAAATTTGTATATTTGTTGTTTTCAATTCAATGACTGAGAGTGATAATTAACATGACATATTTTATTTCAAAATAATTAAGATGAATTAAATTATCAACATGACTAAATGACATAAAAGTAATTGGAAAGAAAATAATACCTTTACATTAAGTCTTTCTAAACTAGAAATAATACAACAGGTCAACCATTGTTATATTGACTTGTCAAGATGTTTTTAGTATATTGATATTCGGTATGACCTCTTATTTGCATTATTTTCAAAATTCTAAATATTTAACATGATATGATTGAAAGGTGTGAAATCTTACACACATTAGACATTTTAGACATTAGACATTATTTTATTTCAGCCAATCAAGGACCTTTGCAGGCAATGACAATTAACATTTATGATTTAAAACACATATCCAGTTATGGGCACTTTTTTAAACGTTCATCGAAACTCTTAAGAATGGCTTAATACAGTACTATTCATAGCTTAAATTGTATAATTAGGAATTTTAATCCGGTATGTGTAGCCCAGACTTCATTTGTTTATAATTTCCTCTATATTTTTAAGTATTTTTAATATTTCAGTAGCCTAGCTCAAAATTTAAAAAGATGCCATGGGCGACTGGGTTACTGCCAACGTACATGTAGCTCTTGAGATTGCTTTTTTTCATTTGGATTTTTTCAGTTGCAACCAAAGAGTTGGAAGTTAAAAATCCAAATGAAAAAAAGCAAACCTCAAGAGCTACGTTTTTGCAGGTATCCCTGTATATGCTTGTAAATTAAATATGTCACATTTGTTTAATGTTTGATGTCATTTTTCCTCCTCTAGACCTTTGACATGAGTACATTCTAACCCAGGCATTACACTGTTACGTTATATACACATGCATGTACACTAAAAACAGGAAGAAGATAGTCATATGTAAACCGTATATTGACTAATGGTGAAAATCATGTGAAAAACTGTTGCATACGTGCAGACTCCCTTGAACAGTTTTCGATAACAGACTTAACTGAAACGTATTTTTTTAATCAAATGAACTTGTTCTTTCAAACAAATGTTTAAATTTTTTGTATGAAGCAGAGGTACCAATGGGGTATCCGAAAGTCAAAAGTCCGAAAGGGCAGAGACAAAATCAGTAAGCCCCAACAAGAACGGGACAAAAACAGACAACATGTAAAACATGGAAACACAAAATAACTGAATATCAATCAACAACGCAAACTCAAGTCAAAACAAGAGTGAACTAAGGTGCTCCGGAAGAGTAAGCAGTTCCTGCTTGCTATAGGACACCCGTCGCGTTGCCAATATTCAATTTATTTTTTTTGTATATCATGTATATGGGTGAGTTTTAGTGGTCTAATTCATCTTAGTTCAGCAAATAGCACAGGAGGCCACACAGCAGACGAAATTTATTTAAGATGAAATTAAAAAAAAACATCTGGCCGGCTTTTAATTTCTTGCAACAGACAGCAGGTTTTTACCTTAAACAGAAACATAATTTGCAAATTTAAAGAAAATGTATTATAGATTAAGAAAATAATATTCCCACCAATATCATGCAATGTGAATCAATTTAAATCAATTTGAATAAGTAGAAACATATATGACCTTTAATCACGAAGAAAGATTTTTTTAGTGATCGTATGAGACGTATTTTCTTATAGCCCTGTTTATATATTTATATATTATAAATTATAAATACAGTACCCCCTATCCCTTTTCATGTAAAAAGCGATAGAGGGGGTATATATTTTATACTATACACAAGCCCCCGTGATTAAAGGTCATATATGTTTCTACTTATTCAAATTGATTTAAATTGATTCACATTGCATGATATTGGTGGGAATATTATTTTCTTAATCTATAATACATTTTCTTTAAGAAGTTCCGAATGTACATGGAGGTACACGGAGGTACAATCGCTTGCAGATAAGTCATCTATATCTATTTATTGTTTGATGAAGTTATTCCCTGACCATGCATTGCGATACTAGTGACTTTATGCTATTTTCCGCACACCTTTTCTAGAAGTTCACTGCTCGTTTATAATAAATTTTACTTGGCAACTTTTATATAGACTCATATTCATACGATAAATCCAGAGACAAATTTAAATGTTTATTTATACCCGAAGATTATTCGAATGAAAAGAACTCACGTCCGAATAGAGTGAGGGTCTACAGGAGCGGGCAAAATGGATACAAGCAACAATAGTGTCAATAGTGAGGGTTCAAAGGAAATAACTGTAGAAACTCTGTACGAATTGATGGTGAGAATTAATGATAGACTAGACGTAATAGAGACAAGCGTTACAAAAATAGACAAGATAGGAGAAACAATGAATAATCTTATAAAGAACTTTAATCAAATGAAAACGAGAGTAACAGAGGTTGAATCGGCGGTCGAAAACCTGAAAGCTACGAACACGAGTAGAGACCATGAAATACAAATGATTAAAACAAACGGTTCAGCAATAAACAGAGAAATTAAAGACATCAAAGGAATGTTAAACTCTCAAAGCAATGACTTACAAGGCATAAGTAATGTTTTTGACGAATTAAAAGAAAAACAAGAAGACTTTGGTAGAGATATGAGACAAACGAAAGGAAACATTTCAACGATGATGAACGAGTTAGATGATCGTGCTGCAGAGATGCGACAAGAAATGAGAGCGGCGCTAAATGATACAAAGGAGCAGAACGAAGAGCTAAAAAACACAGTGCTTGACCTACAATGTAGGTCGATGAAGTACAATCTTATATTTACCGGGCACAGGGAGCATCATGATGAAGACACTGAATTTATTATCCGCTCATTCATCAAACACGAACTGCGCATAAACTACCAGGTTGAACTTGGTAATGTTCACCGTTTTGGGAGCAGTACAAAACCTTTCCGCGGAAATAAAGGAAGACCGAGACCGATTATAGCTCGATTTATATTCATGAAAGACCTGGAGGCGGTACTATCGAACGCCCACAGACTAAAGGGAACACACTTTGGAATTAACCGTCAATTCCCAGAACCGATTGAACAAGCACGACGAAGCCTCTACCCTATCATGAGAGAGAAAAGGAATCAAGGATGTAAGGTGAAACTTGTCAGAGATGTACTTTACGTTGATGGGGAAGTTTATAATGATTGCCCTCAAGAAGATGACACACAAGACTTAAGTACTTTCACAAGACCAAGACACACCTACAGTGATGCTTCTCGATCTACACCGGAACAACGTCCAGGTTATAAAAGACGAAGGACCTCTTCGACACCAAGAAAATACTAGGGGACCCCAGGAGAACATCAAAGTGATACTAGTGATACTAATAACAGTGACTTTAAAAATTGTAATTTAAAATTATTAACTATTAATTGTGGTGGTTTGCTAAAAAAAGCTAATTATCCAGAATTTGTAGATTTTGTTAACAACTTTGATTTTATTAATATTGTTGAATCTAAAACTGATGATTTAGATCAGATAAATTTACCAAATTTTAAATTTACTTTTAAAAATAGAAAAAAGGTTAGTAGAGTGAAATCTGGTGGGATAGCATTTGGCTTCAGAGTAGAGTATGAAAAATATGTAGAATACATTGAAACAAATAGTAAACTCGTTTCCTGGTTTAAGATTTCAAAATCATTGGTAAAATCTACTGGTGACATTATCATTGGAAATATCTACATTCCTCCTGAAGGTTCTAGATACAAGTCTGATGATCCGTTCTTTGAAATAGAACAAGAATACTTAAATTTTTCACAAAATTATACACATGTCATTTTAAATGGAGACTTTAATAGCAGAACTGGGATAGATAAAGACTTTATTTATATAAAAGATGATAATCATTGTCCTTTTGACAATGCAGTAGATTATACAAATATGTTACCTGATTATGATATGTTATATTCAAGAAATAGTATGGACCATGTTAAAAATAATTATGGGAATCAATTGCTAGAATTTTGTAAAAACCATAACTTGTTTATTTTAAATGGTAGAACGAATGGTGATTTTTCAGGAAAATATACATGTAGAGAATCTAGTGTAGTAGATTATTGTATATGTTCTGTTGATATGTTGCCTTTGATTGAATCTTTTAATGTTCATGACTTCTCATCGTTGTTATCCGATGTTCATTGTCCTGTCTCTCTGGTCTTGAGATCTCGAGTTCTCAGTGGTGACTATAATACAGAACGTAGTCATGGTGAGAGTGGTGATAGAAAGATCAAGAAATGGAACAATGAACAAGTTAATGAATATATAGAAAATATTGACCCGTTTATAGTGAATGGCGTTCTTCAGAATCTTGTCCAAATCGATAAAGAGAATCTGACTCAACAGAATGTAAATGATATTGTTCAAGATATAAATAATATTCTTCTTGGACCAGCAGAAAGGGTATTTGGTGTATACTATCCTAGGAAATTTTCTGATTCAGCCAGAGATAAAAAAGAGAATAAGCCCTGGTTTACAAAAGAATGCTGGGTAAAACGAAAAAGTTATAGAAAAGCTAAAAGACGTCACAAAAATAACAAAAATATTGAAAATAAAAATGATTTAAAATCAAAGGAAAGGGCTTACAAGTCCGAAATGAATAAAGCTATAGCTGAGCATAGGCGGCAAATGAGAAAGAAGATTAAATCTCTTAGAAAAAGTAATATTAAAGAGTTTTGGAATTTGTTTAAGCCAAAACGTCCTAAAGGCTCTGCAGATGTCACGCTTGATTCCTTATTTAACTTTTTCAAAGACCTAAATAGCAATGATGAGGAGACAGAACATGAAACTTATATACACGAGAATGTTAACAACTCTTCTAATGAAATTATTAATGAAGAGATCACTGAAGATGAAATTCTTAAGTGTATTAAGAAGTTAAAAAATGGTAAATCAAGTGGCGACGATCTTATTCTGAATGAATATATAAAAAATACTAGTCATTTATTAATGCCAATTTATGTTAAAGTATTCAATATTGTTTTTGATTCAGGACTTGTGCCTGAAATTTGGTTAGAAGGAAACATACTACCTTTTTATAAAAACAAAGGAGATAAATCCGATCCAAAAAATTATAGACCTATTACTATTCTTAGCTGTATGGGTAAACTTTTTACATCTATTCTTAATGCAAGGTTATCATCTTTTTTAGAAGATTTTTCTTTGCTAAATGAAAATCAATTTGGCTTCCGACATGGCTACTCTACTATTGACAGTATTTTTTCATTACATTTACTTTTTGAATTACTTAGACAGAAAAAGAAAAAACTATTTTGCGCGTTTATTGATTTTGCTAAGGCTTTTGATACAGTTTGGCGTCCAGGTCTATGGGCTAAATTACTAGACACTTCAATTGATGGGAAAATGTATAATGTTATTGTTAATATGTATAGTAATATAAAGTCAAGAATATTCAATGGTAATGAGTATTCCAACTTTTTTCCTTGTAACATTGGAGTCAGACAAGGGGAAAACCTTTCCCCTTTATTATTTTCCTTGTATGTAAATGATTTAGAATCTTTTATGATAGATAGAAACATTTGTGGTTTACAAAGTATTTCAAACGATATAGAATCAGAACTTGATAATTTTATTAAGCTCTTTCTTATATTATATGCAGATGACACTGTGCTTCTGTCTGAATCTGCAATTGATCTCCAAAATCAACTAGATTCATTACATGACTATTGTACTAGGTGGAAATTAAAAGTCAATGTTGATAAAAGCCAAATTGTTATTTTTTCTAAGGGGAGACCTCAAAATAATTTTAGCTTTAAATATAATAGAAATGAAATAGATGTTGTTAATGAGTTTATGTACCTTGGAGTATTTTTTACGAGAACAGGCAGTTTTGTCAAAGCGAAAAAATATAACACAGAGAAAGCAACGCGTGCTATGTATGACATCATACGAAATGGAAGGTTACACAATCTTTCCATAGAATGTCAGTTAGACTTATTTGACAAGATGGTTCAGCCTATTTTATTATATGGTTGCGAAGTTTGGGGAATAGGAAATAATTCAGTCATAGAAAGGGTACATATAAAATTTTGTAAATTACTTATGCGTGTTAAAAAGTCTACACCAGATTATATGATCTATGGTGAACTAGGACGTCATCCTCTGGATATCTGTATTAAGCTCCGTATACTCAAATATTGGGCAAAGCTTATAGTTGGGAAAGTAGAAAAACTGCCATTCATTTTATATCGTCTAGCGCACAAGAATTTTGCAAATACACCATGGCTCAAATATGTTAAGTCTATTTTAGATGATTGTGGAAAATCACATGTATGGACCGAACAATCTTTTACGAGCATTTCATGGCTATGTTCATATATTAAACAAACGCTTTTAGATCAATTTAAACAAAACTGGCTTTCTAAGGTACATGAATCTCCAAAATCTCTAAACTATAGAATTTATAAAGACAAAATAGAGTTTGAAAATTACTTCAATATTCTTAATGATAAATATGCTTTCACACTATGTAAGTTCCGTACGATGAACCACAAACTTCCTATAGAGACTGGTAGATGGCTTAATATTCCTAGAGAGAATAGATACTGCACATTATGCCAAAACCAAGACATTGGAGACGAATTCCACTACCTACTCGTCTGTCCTGCACTCAATGATGATAGAAAGATATATATCAAACACATTTTTTATGCACACCCAAATATCCTAAAACTTAATGAATTAATGAATAGTAACCATCCACCAGATCTCGTTAAACTGTGCAAATTTATAAATATTATTAATAAGAAAATAGAATCTCTTGGGTAAACGTTTCATATTATATATTTACATGTGTACCTCCTTTACCTCCGTTATTGTATTATATTATTACAGACATTATAACTATTGTAGTATTTGTAGTGTTTTACAACTACATGTATAACATTACTCCTCTTTCTTTCTTTTTTTTTTCCTGTATTACTTTCTGATTTTTTTGTGTTTTTTTTGTGTTTTTGTTTCTCTGTACCTATGTAATGGTTTTTAGAGAATAAAGATATATATATAGTTAAAAGATATGATAGTTAATTGTTTTAATTAGCGTTTGACTAGTCTGCTGTACTGAGATGATCACCTCAATATCCCTATTGTGTCTCACAACTATGTTGTGTTCTATGGTCATTACCGGATCCTAAGATCGCAATGGAAGAGGGAGGTTTGGCGCCATAAAACCTGGTTTAACCCACCATTTCGTTTGAAATGCCTGTACCAAGTCAGGACCATTGCGATCCACCAGTTCTCCGGTATGACTGATTCGTTTTTGTCATTTTCTCTGGACTATGAGATTGATCATTCAAGTTCGGTAGTTTTGTTATTACCTTTATTTATATATTTTTACTATACACAAGCCCTTGTGCTTTAATGGTGCATTCTTTTTTTTTGGAATTTTTTTCTTTGGTAAACACTTCTAAATGAAATCAGCTTTTATGTAACAAAACGAAAGTAAATACAAATGTGACATATTAAATTTACAATCATATACAGGGATAGCTGCAAAAACGTAGCTCTTGGGGTTTGATTTTTTCGTTTGGATTTTTGAACTGGCAACTCTTTGGTTGCAACTTAAAAAAAAATGAAAAAAAGCAACCTCAAGAGCTATATGTACGTTGGCAGTAGCCCAGTCGCCCATGGATACTAAATTTTGAGCTTGGCTACTGAAATATTAAAAATATTTAGTTGAAAATATAGAGAAAATGGTAAAAAATGAAGTCTGGACTACCAGATTGAAACTCCTAATTATACAATGTAAGCCCTAAATAGCAATATATGAAGCAATTCTTAAGAGTTTCAATGAACGTTTAAAAAGTGGCCCATAACTGTATATTTGTGTAAGATTTCGCGCCTTTCAATCATATCATTATTTAGAACTTTGAAAATTAAGCAACGAATATCAATATACTAAAAACATCTTGACAAGTCAATATAACAATGGTTGACTTGTTGTATTATTTCTAGTTAAGAAAGACAAAATGTAAAAGTATCATTTTCTTTCCAATTACTTTTATGTCATTTAGTCATGTTGATAATTTAATTCATCTTAATTATTTTGAAATAAAATATGTCATGTTAATTATCACTCTCAGTCATTGAATTGAAAACAACAAATATACAAATTTATGTCGACATGACAAATACATTAATGAAAAATCAGATTATTTAAATCAATTTTCTGAGTTAAATAAGTCGATTTTTAAAACTGAATTTTAAATACAAGACCCAAATACGTTTCCATACTAGGTTACTGCAGATATAAAAACTTGAAAGAAATGGTTACTTCTGCTATTTTAAAATGAAAATCAAATTTCATCGACACCATTATAAACATTTATATATCAATTAGATAAGAGTTAGATAGATCTTGACACAAGCTCTACACAGCACAGTAAGATCATAGGGTGCCAAGCCCAATACATCTGAAATATAATTATTCATATATAGATTTAAAGTGACAGGCTGCTGATGAAGGGTGGTCACTATAATAAAAAGCCCCAGAAACACTCGATATCAGTCAACAAATTAAGCTATAAATCAAGCAATCAACTATCTAACTAAAATATTAATTAAAGATAAAATTATAGAGTAGAATTTTTTATATAAATTGACTACATGGTCATATCTTCAAAACCTTATTGGGGTGATTGGATTGGTAATGACCGCGTTATTAAGATACTAAGTCGTGCGCACGACATAATAAGTCGAGAGCTCGACATAATAAGTCGTGCGCTCGAGATAATAAGTCGTGCACACGACATAATAAGTCGAGAGCTCGACATAATAAGTCGTGCACTCGAGATAATAAGTCGTGCGTACGACATAATAAGTTGTGCACACGACATAATAAGTCGAGAGCAAGACATAATAAGTCGTGTGCTCTACATAATTAGTCGTGCGCTCGACATAATTAGTCGTGCGCTCGACATAATAAGTCGTGCGCTCGAGATAATAAGTCGTGCGCACGACATAATTAGTCGAGAGCACGGCATAATAAGTCGTGCGCTCAAGATAATAAGTCGCGCGCACGACATAATAAGTCGTGCACTCGAGATAATAAGTCGTGCGCACGACATATTAAGTCGAGAGCACGACATATTAAGTCGAGAGCACGACATATTAAGTCGAGAGCACGACATATTAAGTCGAGAGCACGACATAATAAGTCGAGCACTCGAGATAATGAGTCGTGCGCACGACAAAATAAGTCGAGCACTCGAGATAATAAGTCGTGCGCTCGAGATAAATTTAAATAAAAATAAAAAAATGAGTGTCCTAAATGTACCACCGTACATA
>CAXARO010000251.1:0-66129 GCA_963971305.1 Arcuatula senhousia | reverse complement strand
CCTGACTAAACCTATACGTCTTATTTTTTTCACAAGCAATATACAAAGGCTAAATACATATTAATATTCATTAGAAATAATTATCACAACAAAAAGTTATGAATATCAGATTTACCAAAATATGTTTGTTTTTCTTTAATATATACTCATAACATGTATAAGTTTGCATTTTTTTAAAATAAAGTAAAACAAGTTTGCCTTAACGCTATTTCAATAAACCTTCGAATATTTTTCGAACATTTGTTAGAAGATAATAATTTATTCGATGATACAAATTACAGTTCGAAATGTAAAAAAAAGTTGATCATAATGAAAAAGAGCAATTCAATCTATCATGCATTATTTTATATTCAAAAGAAAATGTTCAAATCAATTTATAATTATTCAAGATCAACTTACTAGGATGGAGTACTACACTTTCTTTAAGATTAACTACCAAGCGACCGGTGGTTTCTACTGTCATGTCACTCACGGTTACAAAGATGATGTACTGGTTAATTGTGTTACAGACCAGGTTAGCCCAAGGTTGAAGGTATATTGTTGAATCTACAAATTATTTAAGGGTAAAAGAAATATCAAAGATTTAATGATTTCCCTGCATTATGATTGTGTAACAACAAAGAAAAGGACATTTGCATTGAAACCCTATGACAGGTTGTGAAATCTTATGTTTTTCAAAAGTGTTGCACATATATGGTCTTTGTAGACAAACTTCTTAAAGTACCTATGAAATTTGCCTTTATCAATATGTATTATTTCTACTTCAGAAAGACTTCATGGGCCGTCCGTGGTTTATTGGAGATTTTAACATGGGTTGCCATTGTTTTCGGTAATATTTTGCCCTAAGTGAAGCGCAGTGGAGCGAGCGGTAAAATAAACGAAAAAAAATAATACCCTTGTTAAAATCTTCCATAACCACGGGCGGCAAGGAATTATTTCTATTGTTATATGCCATTTTTGCGTTTTCTGTCAAAATTGGCAGACATTTTGTCCTGTACTAAAACTCTATGTTTTTGTGCACAAAATACATTATGAATTCGCTGGCTTCAGTGTAATAGTTACTGTGACGTCGACCCGGTATCTATTGGAAATCTACACACCGTATTGTCTTCATGCTTTCCTTTGTTCGTGGGCGCGGTCTATAGTAGAAATCATTTTCTTGGCAGCAGCGATCCTAATTGCATACCTGCAAAACCCGATATCCGCGATCCCTCCCTATGTTGTATTGTTTTAAGTTATTCACTCGAAATTTGAATTTCAGCTACTCAAACTAAGTATGAGCCAAAATCATTTTCTAAGGGTATCTTTAGGTTAGGTATAAAAAGCAGAGATTTATATCTAAGCGCATTATAAGTCCAGTGCTAAAAACATAAATTAAAATATTCTACTTTTTCAATGTTTAAGTTTGAGATTCAAACTAAGGTTTTTTAAAAAAAATCTAAGGCTGAGATCTTAATAAGTGCTTTCTTTCTGTTAATGAAAAAACATCTATTAGTATTTAATGTATCTACATATACTCTTTTAAGCCATGGCGAATAAAAGTATCTCACTTGTCATTAAGAAAAAGTCAGCGTTGGGTTCAACCTTCTTTATTTGCCAATTCAATTCATCCATGTCAGCATCTGTTACACTGAATGTATAAATTTCCCGTCCTAATAGCGGCACTGATATTTCTACTGATGCTTCTTTATCAAGAAATACTGGTGGCTAAAAAAAGACGACAACAAATCTTTTTTTTTTGGCTGTCTTAAGGTTAATTGTGTTTTTATTAGGTGGGGTCTTTACCATTCAATATATATTTAGATAAAAATAATTCTATAGGCACTTCATATATTTGTTGAAATTGCATTAGGGTCCAAATAAAAGTAAAAGGACAAAAAAGGCTGTTAAGTAGATGTAAAGGTTTACTGTAGGTTTAAATAAAAACAGTCGAAAAAATGCATGATATACAAATTTACTTAATATTTAATGTTATTATTGATGGTTGTTACTTTCAAAAAGCAATAGGTTGAGATGATTGATGTTATTACTTACGGAATTATATGTTGTAATGGTTACAGTTCCGGTTGCTCGATTGTGACATGAATCTTCTATCCCAGCAGTGTATTTATACGTGTGCTCCTTGGTTCCTACTTCATGGGGTAGTTTCGACTTTACATGAATGCTTTCTTTAATGAAAACGAATACAAAAAAAGAGACGATAGCTACGTGTAATCTTAAATTCGAAAAGATTGTGAAAACAGTTGTTTTACATTTTTCCTGAGTAGCAGAAATCTATATAAAAAGTTCAAGTATCGATTTGAGATCTTTGAGATTCAATTCATGAAGATTATTTTATCAATAGATTATGCGTATAACCTTTCATTATGAAAAGTGAATTTGCTAAAAAGAATTTAAGTTTAACTACCTGACTTCAAGTAAATATAAAAGTAAATTATGGATAATGCAAAAGGCCAAGAATGTTAATTATTTATATGCTATTTCTATTTCCCTTACTTATTTATCTGGATGGGATGTGTCTAATCCAACATTTTCATTCAGAAGTCATAAAAATGGACTCAAAACGTATGTAAAAAAATAGTCATACACCAAACGAAACAAGAGCGTTGGTCATGAAATAACGTTCAAGCCAAAAGAAAAGCTATAAAAAGATTAAATAATATTTCTAGAAAATACTTTTTGGATCATGGAATATCGTTCAAGCCAAAAGAAAACTATAAAAATATCAAATAATATTTTTTTTTCAAATTTCACTTTCTTAGTAGAACTTACTCTTGTTTGAATCCAGATAAAAATAGTCCTGACTACCATTCATTGGTTCATAGTCATACCACATGTCGTTTAAGTCATCGTCGGTGAAATAGAAATCCATAACCTTTGAGTCTATGGAAGCAGCGTCAGGAATGGAAACCGAGTATGTTGGCATGGAAAAGTATGGGGCGGTATCTGAAATATGCTTAACTTATAGTATATTCTAGTGTAACTTTCAAACTGTACTAGAGAGCCGGTGGTGTAGTTGTTAACGCGTCGGGCTACTAACACCAAGGTTCGTGGTTCGATCCTCGACATGGATAATAATTTCATGAACCAATTTTCTGACTCTCTCTTGCTTGACCCCATTGGCAAGGATGGTCTCAAGAAACGATGCTAGTCCTTCGGAAGGGACGAAAAAAGGTTGTCCCGTGTATAGGGAGAACAATATCTTGTGCACGTTAAAGACATTTGAAGATTTCGATAAGAGTAGGCTCAATGGGGGCCGTTAACAAAGACCACACTCGCAAACTGCTAGCCGGAGATGAATTTATAGAAGCATTTAGCTTGTTTTCCAAATCCAGAATAAATGAATATGTTTAAACTAAATTGAACATTGGTTCTATCAGGGTCATAGGTGAAGCATCAATTCTACATACTTTGTTGATCTTTTAATTAATTTTTTAAAAGCTTTATTCTTTTAACATTATAAGTTTGTATATATGTTTTATTTATTCGCTATATCCGATTTTACATTACATTACAATGGTTTCACTTACTTGGTGTTGTAGTATATCTCAAGGCATACACTCTTCCAGTTATAGGTATCAATGCAGAGGTGTTGAATTCAAAGTAGTTGCCCTCTACAATTCCTGAGCCAGTATAAGGAACTTTATAGGTCTTTGTCGGACAATAATTAGGAACGTAGTCCATTATGTCAGGTGTAGACAGACTCTCGGTGATATCGCATGGTTCATATCCCAAAATGTTATTGGATCCATAATATCTAAAAGTAACAATTAACAATGCAATAAATATATCTAAGTGTAAAAGTGAAACAAGGATTTTAAACATTTGACATAAGAATACAAAATTTCATTCCAGGTTTTTTTTCGCTTTGAGTTTTATTCATGCGTCCTTGGTTTAGGTTTGCATTTCTCTCTTTTATTTAAAAAAAATATGAGTTCTTGCTCAAATTAATAAACGTTAGGTTCCATTAATTGATGCTTTTTAAATTCATGTCACCAAATTTAATAAAAAAATATGGGATATACTTGAATATTGTAATATCTAACTTACAGGTTGGTTAGAAAACCAAAAGGTTAAATGCAAATAAACAACACATTTGAACCAATGGTTTTCTAGTTTCTTGTTTTATAATTACATGTAACCAATTGGTTATTCTAACCAGAACGTGGACTGCCATATACGAGTATTGTAAAAGCTACACATACAATTTGTCTTCACGTTAAATTAACGTTAAGCTCGATTAACACTAATTTAACGTTAATATAACACTAATTTAATGTTAAATTAACATTAAAATGTTTAACGTTAATTTAGTGTCAAACATTAACATTAATTTAGTGCTTAACTTTTTTACTTTTCCTGCTGAATTATTCGACGTCATATGTTAAACTTTAACATAAAATTAACAATCGAAGGTCGATTAACACAAATTTAATGTTGATTTTTAACGTTAATTTAACGTTGAGAAAAATTGCCTGTGTACAAGCTTAAATTCGTGTTTGATTCACATTATGCAATAGTTATGCTGCAAAACACTTACACTCCAAGCATGTCCCCTTTGGTAATTGTAAATGGTGACGACGGAGCGTCTGTCTGGTAACCAACTGTAAAAAGATTAGATATTGTGTTAATAATTAATCTGGGATACAGATTGTATTTCTTACAAACGTAGAGTATGATTTGTAACCAGCATATATGTTACAGGGTAACTGTAATTTAGGGGGATCCAGAATCCGCCTGGGGCAGATTGGAATTCAATTTCTTTTAAAGAAAATTTGCCTAGTATAATATATCTAGTCAAGTTAAAATTGGAATTCGCATTTCTCTTGAGAGGAACTGAATAAGTATCCAGATTTGCTCTCAACGATTCTGAATCCTCCCGACTAAATGTTTTAATTTGGTTACATTAGAGGATAAAAATAATCCATTACTTTTGCACATTATAAGATGAAAATATATGAAAAGGCAGATAAGATGTTTGGCTGAGGCTACCTTATTATTATTCCAATGCCGGGGGAATTTGAAAAATGAGATGAAAATTATGTGGTTGCATGTTTTTTGTTTTCGTTTGGGAAAAATATATATTGAGGATTGAAGTGGTATATTGAGATTTTACGTACGGATGAAGATACTAAAATTTCAGTTGTTTTAAGAATAATCAAAAACTCTGTTTCCTCGGTGATGGATTTTGCTTCATTGTCAGAAGGTTTGGATTGAAAAAAAAACACCACAAAAGATCGTAGACTAGCTCTCTCTTTTTCTCACTTTCCGTTATATAGAAGATGTATTTTCCCTGACCAATAGTTATTTTGATGACTTTTTCCATTTTATATATCCTCAGCAATTTGAGATAAAATTCACAACGGATTCTAGGAAGTCTGCTTCATATTATACCCCCACTCGCAAGAGAGGGGGCTATATTGCAACCACCTTGTCCGTCCGTCCGTCCGTCTGTCCGTCTGGTTCAATATCTCTGCTTCTACTGGATGGATTGCTCTCAAATTTGGTATACAGCTTCAGTATGATGACTTATACTATGCCTACCCTTTCCAGTTCAGTCCATCATCTACTTCCTGTTTTCCAAGCCGACTTAGACTTTTTTAGGGAAAAAATTGAATTTTCGTAACAGATTTCTCGGCTTCTACTGGATGGATTAGTTTCAATTTTGGTACACAGCTTCAGCGTGATGAGTTATACTGTGCCTCTCCTTTCCAGATCAGTCCATCATCTACTTCCTATTTTTCGAGTCAAGTTAGACTATTTAGGGTAAAAAATTTGAAAAGTGAAATTTTTCGTAACAGATTTCTCAGCTTCTACTGGATCGATTGGTTTCAAATTTGGTACACAGCTTCAGCATGATTAGTTATACCGTGCCTTCCCTTTTCAGGTTAGTCGGTCATCTATTTCCTGTTTTCTGAATGGCAGAGTGGCGGTATGCTTAGCACGACTAAGTGCAACCCCTTGTTTAGTTTTACATCTCGAAAAAACTCTCAAAGGAAGCTTTTAACATCGATCTTTGACAAACAGGATGACTTCAACTATCCAATCGTCAACTTTCCCTTCTTGTGTAGCAACATCCGGTCTGCTCCAGCTAATGAAATTTACGCATCACAAATGATTTGTTATTGGTATTTGCTTGCCGGACTTGCATCGATCTCCTTGGCAAAGCGTCACGCTTGACACAAAATTGCTAACGCAAAGTTGATGTTGCTCTTCGGCTTCTGTCTTTACTTTTGATTTTACTGAAGACATCGTGCGCTCTTAGACAAATATGGGTTTTCAATTTCTTAGATGAGTGCATATTTTAGATTGTCTTAGAGTTATCTTTGTTACCAGATTTAACACACTAAATTGACGGCTGGAAGTGTGACGTGTGTGCTCTAGCAAGCAGGATCTGCTTACTATTCCGGAGTACCTGAGCTCGTTCTCGTTTCGACTTAAGTTTGCGTTGTCGATTGCTACTCAGTTGTTTTGTTTTCTGTTCTTTATGTTGTCCGGTTTTTTTTGTCCTCTTCTCGTTGGATTTCTCTGTTGTCTGCCCATTCGGACAATCGACATTCGGATGCACCATTGGTACCTCTGTTACTTTGTAAACAACAAATATGAGCTCAAGGTTCATAACTTTTATATATTAGAGAAAAAAATAAGCATGTAAGCCTGCATATATTATGTTGCATACCTTGAGTAACATTAACAAAATGCATCCCAACGACCTCAAAGAATTCATCATAACCAGGCTTTTGTACTTTCCTCCAAATCAGAATAGTCAAGTTACCAATGTTCCTGGCCACAAAATGAAATTGGGAAATTTTTCCACAGCAATTTATTATCTCAATGGAGCTCATAAATATCATAACATCTCCTGTAACGTGTAATAAATTAAAAATCAAATATATGTAAATCTAACAACATACTAGTGTCCTTCTACCACCACATATTTTGAAGTGTTTGATTATCTGTCAGTGTGTAATGTCCTCTATAAAACACATATTCATTATGGGAAGAAAAGCAAAGATTTTTAATGAGGCATTTAAATATCGCAAGAAGGACAGGGCTAAGACAAAATCAGAACCCATAAAAGGCAAGAGGAATTAAATGGGAAATAAAAAACATAACTGGTATTACAAACAAAACAGATAAACAACAACCAGCAACGGGAACTCATGTCGAAATAAGATGGAAATGCACCATTCTGACATATTACCTAGAGGTGGTTTATCTGGTTTAGAACTGAAGGAAACTTGTAGTACTGTAATTTAAAAGTCGCCAAGGATAATATAAGTCCTCCCATTCCTTTACTTATAACTATAATAAACTTACTTAATAGTGTAAAACTAAAAATTGTAAATGATTAAAGAATGTGTTGTCGTCCTACATTGTATATAGTCGTAGTGAATGACTGAATGAAGACAAAAAAATATCCTTCTTACAGAACTAATTGTTAATGTTTGTTTGTTAAATAAGGTTTTAACTCAAAAGTGTAAACAAATAATGCAAACAGCAGCCTGTCACTTGGGTAACTTTCAATATAAGTCCTGATAAATAAAATTGTGAATAGAAAAAATAATAGTTGTAGGGGTGACCAACTGGCAAAAAATATTAAGATTTATTTCAAAACAACAAGCTTGATGCTAATAAGAATCCATCTTCAGTTTGCAGTGTCCGCAATGTGGCCTGCAACTCCTTTTGAGCCTATTCGAGCACTACAGATGGGTCTTTTAGATGCATGCGATCAATATTGACCTGACATGTAAACCAATACCTCTCACCTCCATGCCTTTGGTAAGTGTTACCTGTCGAGGTGTCTGTCATGTAGTCTTCTGTTTTATTTGTCAGATTTTTGTATGCATGATAAGTAGCAGTTCTACAATCTAAAACCAAAAATAAATATATGAGAAAATAGATCAATTAATAAATAGTTCAAAGGATCACCTAATTTTCACTTTATTAAAACCTTTCTTGTCAAACTGAAATGCCGAATTTAGAAGTAAGGTGGTTAATAAAATGAAAATTTTAAGAAATGTGTAACCATGTCGTATAAAATGTGGTTCTCTATATATAGAAAGTTTTAAGCAGTTTTGGACGAAATAGTTTTGTAGCTCTTTGACATATACTGTAAAACTATAAAAATGCATTTATCAACATTCAAAGATATGCAAGTCATTAAACAGGATTAGGTATTTTCAAAAGCAATAAGGTAATGCCTTCATAGTGGCAACAAAATTGGGTTTATTTCAGTGGTCTCATTGTATCTGTACAATACAGTTTGTACTTAGTTTTCTTGAGTTTCAAGCAATGTTACCACTGCTTGTCGTAAAGAATTTCAAACAAAGTGAATCGAACTAAATATATCAATCAAATTAATTTCAAGTTATACCTTTGTGCTTTTAAATATTATATCTTACATATACAAAAATCTTGAGCCCCTCTCAATGGACACTCCCTTATTTCCTCCCTGTGTAATTCTGAACCTGGCTGGTTACACCTCTGTGCATGGCCATCTAATGTATCATACTCATTATCACATGACCTGATTCTTGTCTGTGTTCCTCGACCACATGTTACTGAACAAGCTGACCATTCGGTCCATTGAGCCCATTGAGGAACTATATGAAAGACAAATATTACTATCTATCAAAAAATTTCATCAACCTTATTCAGTTTTTAACAGTTTTATATATGTTAACTTGTTTGTAAGACATGAAATGTATTTTGAGCAAATTTCAGTTTGATATCCTCTAATATTTGAAAAACAAATTAAAAAAAACATTGCCCTTCAATACAATCTAATACAAATGGCAAAAATATACCACTTTTGGTTTATGCGATTCATGGTAATATATTGTTTGGCATTTCAATCTATGCTAATCAGTGATGAATATTAAGTAGACTAAACATGCGATAGACATAACAATGTTTATTGCATTTAATTGGTTTTCATTTGTGATTCCTTTTGAAAAAGATAAACAAGAAATGAAAAACGATTTACTAATTAGACGAGAGTTATCCCTTATTTATGACTACAATTATTTTATCTATATTACAGAACTAATAAAAGAAATATGTTCAGTCAAGATATATTATCTTTTCTAAGGGTAAGTATTATTAATGGTGACAAAAATATGTATAAAAACATAAAAAGGCTTATTCAAGTTGAACCCTGTAATCACTGACTTACTTGTACACAAATAGTCCCAATGCATCTTTCCACAATATGACCAATACTGGTTGTTCACGGTAGAGGACACTGTGGTCTCACAGTAATACCACCCTGGTCCTGAACATACAGATGTATCAGTATAAGTAAAGGCTGTGTTACGTGGATAGTCATCACTACATGGAACCAAGTTACTATCCTGGATAGTTGTTGTACATTTGTAAAGTCCACCACAGTAGCCCTGCATGATGCTTGTTACGTCGTGCCATTGGTTGACCGTGTTGTATTCCCATCCACAGCCATGTGTGTAGTTTGCATAAGTTATCGTCAAATAGCCGTTTGTGTAGTGGCTGCTGCATACTGGTGAAAAATCTTTAAGTCGACAGGTGTTCCCAGAATCTTAAATAGAAAAAAAACAAAAAGGTATTTTTCTCTTTTTTAAATTAAATTGTTAAACATTCTGCAAAGTAATATTGTCTGGAACTTTGTTGTCATTTGTAGTTCGAACACCCGTGAAGGTAAGCACTGCTGGCGGAGTTTTAATTCCCCGAGGTTAACCCGCTCCAACAACAACACTTTTGTGTTGAAGAACACATCAAAGCTTTAAATTATCCGTTTTAAATTTCAAAATTGTCTAAACCCTGAGGTTCTTCCTACTCCAGACATCATAAGGTTGATCATCTTAGTAATAATTTGGTTCCCTAGTTTGATTTTTGGGTTTTTTTTTGTTCTATGCTCTTCATAATCATAAAGTGCTTGGCATTTTCAATATTTTTTGATAGAGTGCCTCTGGTGAGTCTTGAATAGACGAAACGCACGTCAGGCGTAGCAAAATTCGTTGTCTGGAACTTTGTTGAACATTTGTATTTCAATATAGTCAATTATCATCATGGTTGTTATTAAAGTATTATAAATTGTTTTTATTTGAACAAAAAGTCATGAAATTAAAAAAAAAAGATTTTAACAACTATAAGATATGAATCTAGCATACATGAACAGGGCTGTGTATTACACCTCTCGTCTTTATAATGTACTGTGTCATGGTAGACTTCCTGTTTACTGTGGTAGTTAGGTGACGGGTTCGTAAAGTTTCTGGTACTTCTCCTCATCCCACCTCCACAGGTACGTGTGCACTCACTCCATTCAGACCAAGTAGTCCAACCTCCATCCTCTACAAAAGGATTATTTAAGGTGGTTCTGGAGTATAAAACTGAGCATCTTTTTCAGACATCTTGCAAATTTTTAGTCTGGATTTCAATTAAAGTGAATAAAAATAACACAAGAGATACAAAATTTAATTCTTTATTTTATTTTATGAATGAAATTAATATAACAAATATGTTTAAACAGAAATTAAGCTTTTTCTAAAAAGTTCTATTTTCAGGGGAGATAATTGGCGGGAAACTGTGTGACAAATTTTTATATAGAAATGTGTAGGAAAAATTAGTTTTTCTTAAATATCTTAAAAAGAAGGTCCGTGACCCCAAGTTTTTATCATGTTTTTTAGTAGATAGTATATGCGGCTTGTCATTTGTGAAATATAATTAAAATCTGATGGGTTTCCAGCTCACAGTGATGCTAAATAACTCTTTTCCCTTTATAATCTATTGGAAAAACGATCTCTAGGCAACCAACTTCGCAAGGTCATAAATCTGTAAAAAGGTCCGTGACCCCCAATTATTTTTGCATTTGTTTAATGTTCTTTTATCAAAGTTTAATTCTGCAAAATTTAACAAAAATCTGATGGATTTTTCTTATACCCCCGAACCACCTTAAATTATGTCCAATCATATTCTTTTATGTATAGGGGCTAACATTTAAGGATTTAAAAATAGTGTTATGGTTTTATTTCCAAATATCTATAAGTAGCATGATAAATCAGATCTACAAGTTCAAATGCGTCAAAGACTTCTCTGAAGTAACAAAGAGCAATCAATGGGCATTCAAGTGTCAAAAGTCCGAAAGGGGTTAACAAGGGGTGGCAATGGGTTTAATTGACCAAAAATATCTTTAACAATCAGTGTATTTTCTCAACGTCGCGCATTCGCAGTGAAGTCCCTATCTGAAAGCCCAAATGGAACTTTACTTTTATCTTCACTCTTCATTCATTATTCTGCCTGTATCTTGTGCTGTTTTACATTCCATCTAAAGACTTGAACATGTTGCGTTGATTTTAATAAGCCATAGACAAGGGCTCACAAATTTTAATAAAATTGATTACGAAGAAACGATATTTTATATGTAATAGACGAAACGTGCGTCAGGCGTAGCAAAATTTAATGTCTGGAACTTTGTTGTCATTTGTATTACCTATAAGATTTACGTTCACATTTCCACGTATTGGCTAAGTTTAATTTTATTTTCACACCTGTAATTCTAATAAGACTTACGTGTGTTTTATTACTTACTGACACATTGATAAATAATATTTATCCTTGCTACATATTCAAAGCCCTCATTGCCTCTACCACATGAACTTTGAACGTTAGAATTCGTAACATTGAAGGAGCAATACGGCTGGTTTTCACAAAACTTCTTGACCCCTTGTATGTTGCTATGGTTACACTTATGATCATAAGATAGATAGTGTACAGCGTTTATTTTTATGTATGGATCAGGTGGAGGGATGTAACCAGCATCAGAATTGTTGTAAGGTTCGCTTTCCTGTTCACATGATAGGGAGGCATTCGACCCCTCCGTTGTGTTATAATAATAGTACGCTGGAAAACAAACAGAGTACAATACCATAACGGGTGTAAAAGTGGTTTTCTCATCAGCAGCATTTGAATAAAACATTGGAAGTTCAAAACAGAAAGTACTGAATGAAAAGTACTCAAAGTCAAAAAGTTCGAAGAGGGAAAATTAGATAATAAATAAAATATGTTGCACTGTGGCTTGTGTATAAATAAAATAGACAAATAAATGGATGGTGAAGCCACATTTAAAAGGTAAAAACTAAATAAGAAATATAAAGAAACAAAACCTTTAAAACATGTTTTATAAAACAAGAATGCCCAAATTTTCGGACATAAAAGTCCTTCTTCAGGGGCTAAAAAGTAAAAAGATGTTCACACATCGACCGACGAGGACAGAATGACATAAAATAGACTCGAACAACATCACGTGGTATTTTAATCCTGAAAATGTCATTTACGCCATCCGCTGTGCTAAGTGCCTTAAAATTTACATAGGAGAAACCTATCGTAGACTGGGTGACAGATTTGCTGAACACAGGAGAAGTGTTCTCAAATGCGACGATTGCCCAGTCGGCCAGCACTTTTCATTGCCAAACCATAGCGTCCAGGATATGCATGTGACCGTTCTCCTTGAAACATACACCGGCGAAAAACAAAGAAAGTTTCTTGAGCAAAGAATAATCAACTTTTTAGGCACTTTTCAACCCTTTGGTATGAATGTAAAAAGACAGACCTTTTCTTAATATTTATAAATTAGTCATCAAGTTCAGGCTTAACATATCACGTGATGTTCTTCGAGTCTATTTTATGTCACTCTGTCCTCGTCAGTCGATGTGTGAACATCTTTTTACTTTTTAGCCCCTGAAGGACTTTATGTCCGAAAATTTGGAAAATTAGATAATTGTAGTAGTAGAAAGATGATGGTTTCAATAATTCAGAGATGCACACAAATAACGAAATCATAGTCTAATATTATTGGATGATGCGAAGGTATTTCAATATAATTCATAGTTATAGTTATTGATGATATAACTAAAAATGACAAAAACTGAAATCGACATTCATCGTTTAAGTACAAAGAGGCAAATGTGTAGCAAAAAGGTAATCAAACAACATTATTCCGAAAAGACAAAGACCAAAAAATCATTACAACGAAACAAACCACATAACAAACACAAAACACACATAACAAAATCCGCATTTAATAATGTGAACTCAAGTCGAAACGAGAGTGAACTCAGATGTCAAAGAAGAGTGAACTCAGATGTCAAAGAAGAGAAACCAGTTCCTGCTTGCTATAGCGCACCCGTCACGTTGCCAGAGATCGATTTGTATTGGTCGAATCCGGAAAGAGTGACCTTACCAAACTCTATGTAAAAAAATGCTCATCTGAGAGATAGAAATCCCGTATTTGTCTACAAGCACATGCTGTCTTCGGTAAATATTTTGAGTGATTACAACGTACATCTGTGTTAACAATTTGCTTATCAGCCGTGTAGCTCTATCAAGGTAGTCATTATACTTCTAACACCCTCTGGAATAACGAATCAATTGTGATAGTAAACTTCAAATGCAGGAGCTGACTATTGGAAAGTTGAAGTCATAACGTTGGTCACTGAGCTTTTTACAAAGCCTTCCTGGCTAGTATGACAAAGATTATGAAAAATTGCCGTTTTTTTTGTCATCCTCATATGCTTATTCACAGTTTTATCTTCGAATGTACCTAATGTCTGTGTCAGGTTCCTTTTGATATCAAGGAAGAAGTTAGATGTATTCTTACCAGTCACATCAAACAAAGTTCGATGTATTCACCCAGCGTTCAATGTTATTATGGTTGTCACAGTACTTGATAAAAACTCACTTTCTGGTGTTCCCCACTCTGTGTGGTTCTTTCTGATACCAAACATGACATAGGTTGTGTTTTCATCGGTGCCATCAGAACAAGATATATTTACTGTGTATTCGCTCACTACATCTTTGTTAAGTAAGAAATTACTGCCCAACATAACTTTAGTCGCTGTGAGAAAAACAAGATAATTGGTGCAAAGTGTTTTAATGGTTTATATCGTATAAACAACTTAAGCGTCTTGTCATTTTTCATAGTTCAGCTCAATAAATTTATTATGCGCAGATGGACAGAAATATGACTTGTTCCAAAACAAAATTAAAAAGAATAAATTTTGGATTATTTAAAGTCTGATAGGCCGGTTAATACTTATGTCTTCCGTGTGCCTTACAAAAGCATATATCTGCATGTTTTGCTATAGACAAAAATATTTATCTTTTTACAGTAAGACCTCGTCACAATGAAATTGGAACCATTGTTTAATTAAATAACAGTATTATTCAATAAATTACAGGGGCCAAACCAAAATACATTCGAATCTGATTAAGGTTGTCAGTAAAGTGACTTAAAAGGCAAAAGGAAAGTGCGGTCTCATGATGTTACATGTATTGTTAATATCATTTACCGTTCACATAAAAGAAGCCAGGGACTGTTGATGGCGTCGTACCCGTAATATTACATGTAATGGGATCATTCTGATGGTCCGTTACATTGATAAAGTACATTTCCCCAGTTTTGTCATCGTCAATAACCACAGTCTCTGGTAAATCATGGAACTGGGGTCCCTTAAAGTGTGCAATAAAAACATTTTGTAGGTAATGAAATTTTAATTTTCCAAAGTATACATAAAGGAAATACATGTAGATTTAGTAAGAAAAAACTTCCATCTTAAAAAACAAAAACGCAGATATTGTTTTTCGTTTGTGTTTTTATTTAATTTGATCATTTAAAGTGATGGTAGAGGAAATGCGCTACGTAACACTGGTTTCAAAATTACAAATACCAACACGAAGGTATAAGCGGTTAATTTGGATATGCTATATATCGATATTTCAAGAAGTTACCTCTCATCAGTGGCATAAAAATCAAAACATTGGAAGGTCAAATTCTAAAACTGTTGAAAACGAAAAGTACTCAAAACCAAAACGTTCGAACAAGGAAGCTTAATCCAGGGAAATAATGTTAGTTGACCATCAGCATCGGCACACACGGAGCACAGTAAAGTACCACAGTACATAACAATTAAGACATTGCATAAAAATATTACATACATAGTAACATCGGTATATGCATCAACTTTTAAACGAAGGCTGAGAACTGAAACAACCGATTAAAAGGTATTCCAAAAATTATAAAACAATCTTTGACTCAATATATTCCATACCACATTATACGTCGTAACTGTTACTGTCCCTGTCACTCTATTGTAACACCCGTCCTCGGCCCATACAACAAAGGTAGTTTCTCGTTCATGGGTCCCTACTGTGTGGGGCAGAGCTGTCTTAGAGTATATAGCCACTATAAAAAACCAAAGGTGAAGAATATATTATTGATAAGCAGATTTGTTAAACATCCATCCTCAGCCTATGCAACAAAGGGTTCCTATAGTGTGGGGTAAAGCCGTCCTAGAAAAAATAGCCGTTTAAATACCAAAAGAAAAAGACAATGACATTATTTATTTACAGCACCTATCTTTGGTAGAAATAACAATTATAATCTTTTATTTATGTGTACCTCTTGTGTTGGTTAGAGCAGCCTGCGAATAAAAGCCCACAGAGACACCATGTCAATTACATATTGAAAAAAAATCCCATCGTTAGCCCATATAACGAAGCTGGTATCATGTACATAAGTCCATTTGGGAATATAAACTAATTTATACCTACTGAATTGTTAAATGAAAAGATAAAATATATTATCTAGAACCAGATGCAATGGTTTGAAGGCGATGATTCTTCAAACGCAGTTGTGGTCCAATGAACAAACCGCACACGATGTGTCAGCCAACGTTCTGCTTCCGTTTATGAAAAGACAAACTCTTTGGTTTATCACATTCGCGCTTCTCCTCTCTTAACTTCACCCACTGTACAAAACTGTCTTGAGAATTCAGTGACTGATAACAATGTCAAAGTTCGACTTACAGCAATTGTTCTTGGCATCGAATACAAACATTTGGATGGTTTAATTAGGGTAGCGTTTTACACAATAAATATGTTTCAGAACGAACTTTACGTTTTATATAACACCTAATGTCTTTAACTACAAACAAGCTGAATTCCAACTAAACGACATCGATTCTTAACCTACAGATTGTTCTTGTCATAAATCATTATACAAACCAGCAATGTTAACATCATGGAAAATTACTGACACTTCGATGATTTGCCAAAAAGATAGACTTGTTACAAGTCCCTTTCTAATTATAATTAATTTTCAATTTCAAAATTATATTAAAGGGCCATTTAGTATCAAAGAGAAATGTGAGATGTTGTGGTAGAAAGGCCCTCTCTCCCGCAACAATCAGAGATATTTCTTATCAGTGGAATATAATATCTTCACTAAAAATGATTAACTAAACCATATTACATAGAGAGGGACTTTTAGCAAGTCTACCAAAAAGATTAATAAAGGTAATAACAAAATTACCGGACTTGGAGAATCGATCCCAAATGTTCATAAGACAAGTCAAAACAAGGAAGGCATACCGGAAAAATTGAAGATCGCAATGGTCAAGACTTGGTAAAGGCAATTCAAAAGAAATGGTGGGTTAAACCAGATTTTAAGGCGCGCGAAACCTCCCTCTTTCATTGCGATCTTTTGGTCCTATAGTTACACAAAGCACAACAGGTTTGTGAAGAAGACATATTAGGGATACTATGGTGATTATCTCAGTACATCCCAGCCAAACACTTATCAAACCAAGAACTAACCATTTCGTCTAACATGATATTGAATTTTTCTACCAGTGGCTGATAACGAAAAAAGGTTTTTTTCATAGATCGTATGAAACGTATTTTCTTATAACCTTGGTATAATAGTCGGTTACGGAAAAAGCAATGCGGGATAAAACAAAAATCTGAAAATGTGTACAAGCCCTGGCATATCGAATTAGAAATGTAGACTGCCTATGCAGGTGACGTTGGTATGTTAATTTCCAGGTTAGGAAAATTGATTATTTTAAAATTAAAATCACATCTTGTATCTTAAATTTTTGTACTTAGATTACCACCTTGGTCAAATCGAGATTTAGATCCAAGAATGATGTAAAGCAAGTGGATTCGGTGATTTCTTTAATCCCATAGATCTACCAAAAAGATATTGTGAACCTAGAACGATCAGGTAAAGACACCAGGGAAAATAAAAATGCGTTTTTTTTTATGTTTCAATCCTGTCAGGTTGTTGGTTTTGAAAGAATTATAGGCTCAATGTGCAACAGGACAAACAGTTTTAACAACCCTGATGTCCACTGTCCACCTAACATGTAAAAAAATGCTGTCGTACCTACAGATAAAACTCCAATCATTTTTTGCAGATGTATTATATTGACTGTAAAACATATTCTTTCGTTTTTACTAATGAAATAGGCGTTGGTTGTGTCAGCAAAAGCATGCAAAAAAAAATCAAATTCAAAGAAAGATATAATTAAAAATCATAGTTGTGACCTTTCTTTATTTGGCCTTTCAGTGACGAAAGAAATAATGCCATTTCATTCTTGAATTGGATTCCAAAATTGCAAAAAAAAAATCATAACAATCAAAATTGTATTCCTTGGGCTTCCAAATGTACATAATAAAGCAAACAGATCCTAATCAAAGTTGACCCAATGCCTTGTAAAATTAACTGGTTGAAGTAAATCTGGGAGGCTCAGAAAATCAGGAAGCATTGTCAAATAATTGTGTAAATAATTGCTTTTAAAAATACATGAAATACCTATGGATTTGACTCTGTGAGTTGGCAATTAAAATTTCCTTCATAACGAATTAAAAAATTTACCTGTACACCAGATAATTACAACTTTCTCAAAAATACATACACTCGTTGGAATCAAAGTATAAGTATGGGTGATCATAATCAGGAGAATATTTCACATAACTGTCTCCATAGTCAGCTTCAGTGAAATAAAACTGAATCAGTGACGTGTCTATTGGTAAATGGTCAGGATGGGAAACAGACACGACTGGCATATCAAATACTGGAGCTGTATCTGAAATAGGGGAGCGCATATAATGGAAATATTGAATCATTTCAATTGTATAGCAGATAATGAGACGTAAAATACAAAACTTCAATATAAAGACAATAAACAAAACAAGAGACAATGGAAAACAGCCATTAGCCTTCAATGTAAAAAGTGGTCGCAGCTCGTGATTGGAAATTTGTGCTAGATTAGAAAATAATGCATATGATTCAAAAACTTACTATAATGTTAAAGACAAACTTCATTCTTAACAAAGAACAAATATACTAATGGGAAAATGAAACTGTGCATCAAAAATTCAACATTTTATTTAGTATTTGCTTCCCTTTATCAAAAATGCACTGCAAAATCATTTTTAAGATTTTGACATGAAAATTTATCTTTTAGGCGCCTGAGATGTTTTGTTTGCAATTTGAATTTCAATTTCAATTAATACATTATTTACAGTTACGTAACAGTTTAACTTTGACTGACTTTTGGAGCAGGGCTATAAGAAAATACTTCTCATACGATCACTAAAAAAATTCTTTCTTCGTTATCAGGCAGTAGTAAAAAAGTTCAAAATTGAGTTAAAAGATATGGCAGTTAATTGTTTTAATTAGTGTTTGACTGGTCTGCTGTACTGAGATGATAACCTCAATATCCCTATTGTGGCTCACAACTATGTTGTTTTCTATGGTCATTACCGGATCCTAAGATCGCAATGGAAGAGGGAATTTGGCGCCATAAAACCTGGTTTAACCCACCATTTCGTTTGAAATGCCTGTACCAAGTCAGGACCATTGCGATCCACCAATTCTCCGGTATGACTGATTCGTTTTTGTTGTTTTCTCTGGACTATGAGATTGATCATTCAAGTTCGGTAGTTTTGTTATTACCTTTATTTGATCGTGGCATTATGTAAAGTAAAATTTTGCAAAAAGGTAGACTAAATTATTATCATAACATTAGCATGCTTAATTAATGTTACTGTAAGTGTAGCATGCATCATCATAACGTTGTAACTTTTAACTAGATTCTACTTTAAAATACAATGAATTTGCTTGTTACGGTACATTTTGTCACAAAAACTACATCTTACAATGTATTGGGTGAAGCCTTAATGTAAATATATGTAACAGTGGCATAACAAAATTATATAATCGCGGAATTTATTTTTGTGTTTTCTATCGATCTTCAAAAGATACAGAAAGTTTACCCCCAGCTAAAATAAACAACTATGAAGTTACAATATTTAAAGCTGACAATGTTTCGTTTTATTGCTTACTTGAAGTAGCTTCATACTGAATGGCATAGAACCAGTTTGTCAGTACAGTATTAGACCAATCTACCCTGGTTCCCTCAGTCAGGTTACTGATGGTTGTTTTGTAGCTTTTCATTGGACAATAATTTGGTCTGTAGTCCCATGAAAAATCTGTGTCAAGTTTTGCAGCCACAGCATCACTACAAGATTCTCTTCCAATCATATCAGGGGATGTCCCATGCCTACAATTTACAAACAATAAGATGTCCTACATCAAGAGCTCGTAACTCATCAGGTTAACACAGGTCACAAAAAGATGTCATAAAAATCAAGTTCGGCCTATTCATTGTTAATTATTAAACTTAATTTAAAAGGCAAGCATGCAATTTTTTTAATCAATTTTACCTTTGAACATGGGGTGCTCCTGCAGTGTCAAAACAGACATGGGACAAAAAGATTTTAAGGAACAACTTCTGACTTCAACTCATTAAAAACAACCTACCTAAAAAAATTCATAAAAAAAACTTGCAACATGGTGATAAAATTGATTTCAGAGGGTTTTAAAAAGTTACCTTTTAACCTTAGGATGGGGGATGGGGTGGTACCTTGCTGGAGGCTCCAACAAAAATCCTTGAAATTTGATTAGCTAATCAAAACCTACCATCCTATAAGATCTCCAGCCTTGATTGCAATTCTTTTGTCAGTTGCAGGTGTAAATGTTTTAATAGTTCCATCATCACCAGCTTGAAATAAACAATAAAATATGTGAACTCAGAATTTTTATGAAATTGTGTAAAATCAACCTTGGAAAACAGTAATGGACAAAACTAATGAGTATAAACTGAATACATGACACTCAATAAACCTCTGCTACCCACTTAAATTAACAAAGTCAGTAAACAGGAGTAGATAAGCAACAGCCTAAAAATAGGTACTTGGGTTTAAGGACCTCATACTGATGTCATTTATCATATAACTAATGCAAAGTCCTTGTGTTATATTTTTAGTCCTTTATGTGATTATGTTGGTCAGTTACCTGCTCAAGATCAGTGGTTTCCTTCAGGTACTCTGTTTCCTCCAACATTAAAACTGACTGCCCTATATAAGGGTGTCACAGCCCGTTTGGTACGCGGTACTCCGTGCTTTTTAAAGGGTATTCGGTACGCCAAGGTGTGGTACGCGGTACGCAATGTTCAGAATTTTTAGGCTTTTGATACACTCCGATTCTTAAAAGCAGGTATGATCAGCTGATGAAACTATTTGTTCTAAACTATGCAGCTTTAAAATTAGATCAAAAGATAAATTAATTTTGGTGTTCATCTACATTTTATTCATTTGGTTTGAATTTAATCAGTAAAGACTTGCTGTTCAAAGTGTGAAAATGCTTATAATAGGATCTGTCTTATTAAGGTAAAAATAAATAATCTTCCTAAAATCTCATTCCATCCCACTCTTATATCATCAAGCCTAAAAAAATATTGATTTTTTGGCAAATTATATTCATTTTCTTGTCAATTATTTTGTTATGGCCTTAATACCTTGTTTTTGCTTCTTATTTTGTCTAGTAATATTTGTAGATTGATCTCACCTGCTACAGTCACTTCATTAACACCAACAATAGTTCTGACGTGTTCCTCGCTCGGCCTTCCTGTTGGTCGCCATACAATCAATGTCAGAGTTCCAGCACTCGTAGGAACAAATTCCCATTTGTTGATCAAGCCACAGCATCGTACAATGTGGATATCACTCTCAAGTATGACTGCATTTCCTTTAGGAGTAAAACAAAATAGCATAAATTTTTATTCTAACAATACAAGACAAAGAAGAAATCTATGAGCCACATATCACTCATTATTACAAAGATGTATATGAAATACCAACCCGCTGAGGTAACTTGATATTTTTCGGTGGGGATGTGCCATTTTCGATTTTGATTCAATACCCATATTAATATAAAATTTCCAATTTTATGACCCATATTTATATAAAATCGACATTTTTATGTCCCATATTTATATTCAGTAAACTGTAAAGTTATCTTTATTAATTTCATTAAATATTTATAAATGTATATACAATGTTTTAGCTCTTTATTGTTGCAAAATATATTTAGGGATGAAGATTATTTCTCACAGCGCATAGCTAATGCAGAGTTTTTTGGGGGCATATCTATATAAAAACGGACAAAACATGACTCATATTTATATGAGACCTGATTTTTTTTCAATTAAAATGAAAAAGCATACCCATTTTTATATAAAATTGAATTACAACTGTACCCATTTTAATATAAATTTTCAAAAAAACCTACCAATATTTTTGGCACATACACCTACACCTTTATATAAGAATACCCCCCCCCCCCCGGGAATACAAATGTTTCCCAGTGAAAAAAAATCTGGTAAATTCAAATTGTGAAATAACCAAAATATTTTCACTCTTGCATCCTTTCCTGCAAAAATCAATTGTGACGTTGTGAATTGTATTGCGTTTTAGGCATGCCTGCTGCTGTCAAAATTCAAATTAAGTTGTTATAAAACTGATTAGACCCAACATTTTATCTATGTAATAAATACGATAATCAATTAAGTCTCATGAATGACAAAAATATGATCACTCAGTTCGGGGCACTCATTAAACCAGATGTGTTCACCAACTCATGGTCATATTTTAGTTATTCACTCGACTCAATTAATTATGTAAACACCTGCTATACCCCCAAACCTTTGATTTAAAAAACAAAACATTTATGTTGCATACCAAATATCAAGTCAATGTGATTTAAAGTTGCTTAGGAAACATGCATGAAAACTTTCAACAATTGACCACTAAAGTAGAAAATTGATTGAGGTAAAAAAATGATTGACCTAAAATCAATGCTTGCAATAAAGGACCTCATACCAAAGTCATATACCAAATTTAAAAGTGCTGTGATATGTATTTCCGAAATAATGTTGCGGGCAAAAGGATTTATGCATTTGATTACTTACCTGGATCAGTGTCTATAATAGCTGGTGTTGTTATGTCTTTGTATCTTTCTGGTGCTCCTGAGCAATCTATCAAGCAGAATAGATTCAAGAAACAATTTCATTTCTTTCTTTGTTCTATTGAGCCAACCTACTTTTTTTCTCTTCGTCGGGATTATTGATGACAAACTGATAATTTAAAACTAGCATGTTATTGTTCCACGGGAGGCATATGTCAACTGATCTTAAAATATTCAGGTAACAAGAAGTGTGTAAAATCACTTTACACAATATAGTACTACAGGACTAAGCTACATTTCAAATATCAAGAACCTGCGACATGTTGTTGCTTGGAAAAATGTGATTTAAACCAAAACAATTTGAAAGAGGTTTCAAACAATTAAACAAAAAAAAATGATTTAAACAAATAACTTTTAAAATGTTTTAATTTTCAATTTCAAATACTTATAATTCATTTCGTATTGTTAACAAAACAACAAAGTCTTAAAATACCAGTGGTCTTCATATTTTTGCACAATCTTTTTCTGTGGTAGGACGACTGAATTTTACATGGCGCAGTTTTAAATTCGCTTTGTATGGTTATTGTCAGTAGACATCTATGGAATAAAAATATATTCCCGCCATTTAATTTGACTTTTTCTGTGATCATCATGATTTCTTAAATTTAGAATAAACATTTTTGATCACAGTAAATAAGCTTTAACCCCAAGGAACATCATTATATCATTGGTTCAAATTTATTTACCACTAAGCTGTCAGCCTGTCAAACATGAAATCGTATACCAAGAACAGTATGATAATGAGTACCTACATGTACAGTAGGGCTGGAGCCCAAGCATGGTACACTCTCTTGTCTCTGTGGTATGACATTCTGACCCCGTCTGACAACACTTAACAAGATGACCATCAACTGTGGTCCTTTCATTCTCACATGATCTTGTCCGAGTTTGTATGCCCCTGTTACAGCTCTGTGAACAACTAGACCAGGAACTCCAAAGTGTCCATTCAGGAACTGAAAAAAAGATCAAAGTTTGTTTTTGCCTGCAAAAAAGATGTCTCCTCTTTAGCCCCCAACACTTCGTAGTTCAAAGGTCCACGTATCCAACAAAAATTTGAGGATCAAAATCTCCTAGAAATATGCAAAATTACATATGATCTTCCTATATATCACAGTGTGCTAAATTCTGTACAGTAGTTTCAAAGGAATCGTAAAAAGCTAGAATTTTTGTTTGATGCTTTTAAACCTTTTTTATTTTTGATTCTATATAATGGGTTCTGGGAACCCGAAACATGCTGCATAATGTCTAGTTGACGTTCCAGTTTGCCTGGAACCGCCATTTTTATGCGTAGATTTCCAAATAAGGCCTTTGTGTAAAAACATGTACATCTAAGATAATAAAAATATATCTTTTTTATTAACTGCAGCCGACGATGTCAGTATTTTTTTCAGTTTTACTGATGTGGACTGTAATTGTCATTTTCAGTCAATTATAGAACTTTACCTAGATTTAAAATGACTGACATTAATTAATCGATAATACATCATCAGTCAGTTATATATATATATATATATAAATAAAGTATTACTACTATTAATGATTGATAATGACAGTTACAATCCACATCAATCATTCTAATTGAAGGCAAATATTTAAAATTACTGTCATGATCTGATACAAATAACAAAATTGACTGAAATAAACTGTCACAGTCTGCTACAGTTAAAGACAACTAAAAACGAAAAAGACATACATCGATAATCATTGAAGACATTGCATTAAATAAAATCAGCATTTAACGACATGTTTTTTTCACCAACTGGAAAAAACACTATAAAATTACCGTATTAATTTTACTTTGTTCGTTGTAAGAAATACATCTTAAAAATTAAAACAAAAAATACAAATTAATTTCTATATCTGTTTGTGAAACTATAGACCGGTAAATAATTAGGTCTATGGTGAGATTTTCGAAACAATTTTCTGATTGATAGGTTTTTATAGTCATGATGTATGGCTGAAAAGTACAAGACTCATTAGGCACCACATGTCGTCAAGACTATGACACACCATCGCCAAAATTTACTGCACCAGTCAAAGTTGAATTTGTGACAGGAACCGTCTTCAGGCAAGTGGAGGTTCTGGTTTTAATTCGGAGCATTTATTACATGTATACACCTTGAACATTTTTAAGAAAGATGTTACAGTAATTTGGTTCCGCCTGCTTAAACCTTTGTTACGATAGCTGTTATTTGGCTCCACCCACCTGAATATTTGAAGAGAAAAGTGTATAATGTGTATTGGATTAAAGGTAAAAGGTTAACAATGTTTAATTGTAAATCAAATGGCGTATTGTAACATGTAATATAGTGCATAATTATATTACATTCATATAGGGGTATGAAGATATAACTATTAGTTTAGACAATATGTATAACAATTCTAAACATAAATCTGTAAGGATCAAAGAATTTCAATATAGGGGGAGATATGACATGTCTCAGATTTTGCTATTTTTCTTTTTATAAGTTAAATTACAAAATAATAAATGTTTGTAAGGATTGACCCCAATTTAAAAAAAGTAGCTCATATTCAAAGTAACATTTTTTGCTTAATTCAATACCTAATTGGCAATATTCAAAACAGTTTCAACACTTTAAGTTTTTGTGTTGCCAGATTGAGGTTTTGGAACATGTCAAGAAATAGTGTATTATTCTCTTCAATTTTTGACAAAACTATTACCATTTTTGCCACTTTTTGACTCCCTTTTCAGAAAATGTACTAATCACTTATAATCACCATGAATGAAATTATGTTGGTTGATTATAGATGTTAGAAAATAGTAAAAATCTCAATTGGGTAACAAAAGTGTATTTAAAGACATTGTTGAAGTTAGTTACCATGGCGATTTTGACAAAAACTGTAATTTCTAAGGGCTTTTTATATTCGACCTTACTTCAAATATGAACCAAGATAACAATTGTTGATGTTCCTAATAGGATCTTTTCAACATATTATGCTCTAAGAGGACTTAACAGTCACTTTTGATGATCTTAATGTCACTAAAAATCTAATTTCCTTCAAACTTTCATATCCTTAAGCTCAATTTTTAGTTGACATTGACCTTGAAACACTATACCCTAGAATGATTTTAATGTCATTTTAGGTTTAAATTATGTCTATTGAAAATAGTTTCAAAGGTCAGTCAAATTGAATCTTAAATACAGTAGTTTTGTGAAAATATCAAAAACTGTAGAAATGGCCACTAAGAAAAAAATACCATGGAAACAAACCTTAACAGTGTATTTGAAGCCATATTTTGTTACACTGTATCCCACTGAGGTTTTAATACGTTTTGAATATCAATCACCAATCTATGTAATAATGTTCAGGATGAGTATATGTGATGGCTGCATTTTCTGAAAACTGAGGCGGTAAAGTGTCAAAAATGGTATTTTTGTCACAAAAATTACAGAAAAACTGCATGATTTCTTGACATATTTCATGGTGTCGTTCAGACTACACTTTTATGTTTTGTCGTGAAACTGTTTTGAACATTGTCAATGAGATATAAACAAGAGGCTCACAGGAACCTTATCCGCTCACCTTACTTCAATGCTTATTTGACATTGGAAGGGCAATAAGTTTATTAAGGAGTCATCTGACATCATCGATTACCTTAATACATTAAAGTGTAATGTTCAAGTAACACTTTAGCAATAAAAAACAAGGTATTATTCGAATCTGGAATTATTTTAGGATCTTGGAAAAAAAATTAAAATTTTCCAAATTAGACTCTAACTGTAACATAGGAGGTTAGTCATGATGGCATTGCTTATGGTTTGGTTTGTATTGAAGCAATTCACATGTGAACTAAACAACCCCCCTTAGCAATGCCAGCATGACTAACCCCCTTTGTACAGGTTTGTCCGTTCATAAGCCTTGACATAAATTTTCCAAAGTCAAAAATAATTTCATATTCAGATAATAACATGTTAAAAGCTCACCAGCTCTAAAGCATTAAAAGGTTATTTAGACATTTAAGGGACCATAACTTCTATAAAGGGTCAATAAAATAAAACTCCCATCATATTGATTTTTTGTAGGGCTTAACTAATTAAACAGTATTGTAACTTAAGTTTTTCTCTAGGTTTAACGGTTTACATTACAACATTTCTACCATGGGGAAAGGTTGTGAAATGGAAAATTTTGACGCTCTAAGGGGAATAAGAGGGTCCTACAACTTTGAACCTTTACAGATGTCGTTGATCTTTATGTGTTAACAACATGCAATTCAAATTTTTCAACTACATTTATTAGTTTACGAGACATTGAGCATAGTAAGTACATTTTTTTAATCAAGTAAAAGGGCAACAACTCATACATGGATGGTTACATCTTCAAACTTGCTAGGTAGATTCGGAGGTGCTGAACAATTTTGCCTGCTATCAGAATGTTTATAACTGTCACCATTTTTGAGTTATTTGCAAAAACCTGCAATTTACCCTTTGTTATATTTCTTGCCATAACAGCCTTTTTTACCAAATATCGAAACGACAGTTTTGTAGCACTCATGCCATGGAACAAATATACTATGTTTGGTTGCAATTAAACTTATCGTGCTAGAGGAGTAAACAATTTTAGTACACTGAATAAAGACTGCAAAAATGGTCAATTTTGACAATCTAAGGAAAATAACTCCTAAAAAAATGGTCCTACAGCATTGACCATATACATATTTTGTAAATCTTGACGTGCTGAACAATATGCTATTTAAATTTCTCAAGTAACTTTAATAATTTTTAGATATTGAGTAACCAAAGTGCAAATTTGTGGAAAAAACTGGAAAAGGGCAATAACTCTTACATGGGTTGTTGGATTATCTTAAAAATATCAGGGCTGGTAGATATTGTCGTGCTAATCACTTTTACCCTGCCAGAATTTTGATATCTTTAACCGTTTTTAAGTTTTTTGCAAAAAACTGTAAATTGACCCCGATGTTCTATTTTTAACCATGGCGGCCATGTTTTTACGGATCAATAATCCGAACGACAGTATTGCAAAAATAATGCCACTGAACAACTGTACCAAGTTTGAGTGCAATAAGACATATGGTGTCGGACAAGTGAACGTTTGAAAAATTGTTAACAGACGACGACAACAACCGACGACAGACGACGACGGAAGCAAAGAGATGGTAACAGGTCTATTAGATATTTATTGATTATTGCTTTATAAATTAAGAATTTGATATAGGCTATTTAGCAGTATGAGAAATTGTCTATAAAGGTCGCCATGGCAACCATGGCAACCATGGTCAATCATTATAAACAGTTGTTATTTTTGTGATCCAATGGTCAATTTCAACCTATAAAATGAAAATCAGCAAAATATGAGACATGTTATGTCCCAGTTGTTTGATGCTTAGGGATAATATATTGGTCTTAATACATTGAAATAAATGAAAATACAGTAGGTTAATGTTCTATTATCGATCCTCCAGTAAAATATTGCTTGTATCGATCATCCATGTGGTTTTTTTTTTTATTTGATCGGGAGATTCGCGAGCACCTCCTTATCTCAAAAACTATTGGTCCTTTGTTGATGAACCTGGGTATGCATATGTCCCAGTAATAGCTCAGCACAGTTGCAACCCCATCTTTTGACCTTGAACTTGATTTTCTAGTTGAGTGACCTTGATAACTTGTATTGCATATATAAACACCCTTTGTTACCAGAAACTGAAAATCTTTATAAATTTAAGATATAGAGGAAGTAAAAAAGAATTATTGCTTCTGATGGTGCCGGCAGGCGAACCACACTTTAATGTTAAATCTTGTTGTCAAGTGCATCATCAAATCATGAATTGTTTGACTTTTTTACATCAGTCGATGGATGCTTCTTAGCTAGCTGTTAGTAACTTCGAGTGTTCGAGAATATCTCTACGTCCCGTTAATTACTTATTGCCCTTTTGTCTCAGATACTCTTTTGTTGAATTGAACTTCTATCGATTTGATTTGTACTGTGTGTTTGTTTGTGCTTTGTTATTGATTATCAATAGGGAAAAGGTTGGAGCCAAAAAACTAGTTTAACCCGCCACTTTTTTAATGTGCCAGTCCTAAGCCAGGAATCTTTATCAAAGCTTATGTTTTTATCTAGTCGAATTTATGTTAATTGTTTTTGTCAAGAAGAGGGTATTTCATTGCACTTTAGGATTGGGCTTGAATCATATGTAGTTTATTTTCAAGACAGGGCCTATAGAAAAACAGCAGGCAGCAACTGCTGGTCACATTGAATACTGCTGGCTGTGTTCCATTTTTAATTTACGTTTATATTGTAGGTTAGGTCGCGTACAGTTATTCTACATTTCATTTTCTTCTTTAATGAACCAAGATCATATATTTATATATGCGTCTAGGTGATCGAGAAAAGAATATTGCTTGGTCGATTTTCTGTCTAGACTATATATAAAAACGTAATAATCAGATAGTTATATGACGTCATAAAGCTCTGCCTAAAAACCACAAAAATTCAGACAAAAAATCAAAGTTTCAATTCCCTTCTTATTTGATCTGATAAACAGAACAGGTGGGGGTCAAGAAAAAACATCCTCCATTTTGTATCCAATATATGACAATAATCATCTGACAAAAAGCGTTTTCCAAATCGGAACAGAAAATAAAAAGTTTGATTTCCCCCCTTTTTTCGCTCCTAATTACTCATCGAAAAAAGTGGACACCTAAAAACTCATGCCAATCATTCATTTAATGGTAAGGAACGTTATTGTAAAAATTCATAGCAATCAGTCAACCAGAACTTAGTGATTATGGAAACAAATAAAATTTAACAGCCCCTTTTGGGTCCCTAATTTCTAAACAAAGAAAGAAGGGACACCCAAAATTAACCCTATTCTTTCTTTTCATAGGACCGCACTTTTTTTCGATGTGTATTTCAGATGGGTCCAGTGTTTGGTTTTGAGATTCAGATTACACAAGACAGGCACCCCTTAGCGCAACGACGGACGGAGTGACCCATAACTTCTTATCCTGTTTTCACCTTCAGCCACACAGGTAAAAATTGCAATATCTATCTGCCTTGCTTTTTACAGATTAACATCTTTTACTTACTTGTACAGTCGAAATTCCAATGGACTACATTACAGAACTTGTGATGTATGTCATAATAAGGACACCATCCACAGCAATATGATTCCTGTTTATATTTGTAGTCGCCATCATTTATCTGGCCATCAGTTATCTGACGATAACATGTATTACAGCTGAAAATAAATCGAAACATTAACATTTAAAAAGTTTCTCAAGAAAAACTGTTGTCTGATTGTTGTCTTATACGTTTTTTAATATTTTATTGAATGAAATGCCTGATTGTTGTCTGAAATCTTTGAATCTATGCTTAAAGTTAGACTATTCAGATAATATTCGGACAATATCAGACGTTATTCAGCTAAAATAATATTCAGACTGAATTAAGAAATATTAAGCCAGTATTCAAACCGTTGCAATAGCCGAGGTGGCGGAATCGTCCCTCTATTCAAACAAATTATAGACACATCAGGCATTACAAATATTAACAGTCAATTCCAACAGTTCAAACATATGGATTTTTCGTTTTCGTCCCAGTGGCCTGTTTACTAGACTTTGTGTTATATATAGGCCTCCACCGTCTACATCGAATGGCATTCGTAGCACATCTTTTTTCGGTGAATGGGAATCGTACCTAGATCAGAACGTTATCCATTTGCATGTGGTGTTGATTACTTGTGACTTTAATTTTTACATGGACAATCCGAAAGATCACGATTCTTTGAGATTTAAACAATCTTTGGACGATAGACATTTGAGTCAACTCATCAATGAAGCAACTCAACTCCTGAAAAAGCAGATAGTAAACACTTTGTCCTCACTGCCGAGAAAGCAATACCTATGCCGCTGCTGGAAAAACAATACCTTTGCCTCGCTGCTGGGAAAACAATACCTATGTCGTCCTCCCAATGATGCGATACTATTGTCTCCCTTTGCTTCATATGTGAAATAAAAAATGAAATCATCACAACTGACTTTAAAAGGGACCAATTAATTCATATTTACCAAGGATTATGGTAAACCAAGAAGTAGCTATTACAGTTTGTTCCTCTGTTGACCGTATGATCATCAATATAGAAGGTACAATAGTAACGCCCATCACATTCTCCTGATACATATGATGAAACACCATAGTTAGGACGTGAGTGTGTATGGAAGTCTGAAGGTTCATTATGAGAATAGCTACAGCCGCCAGTTGTATAGGAGGCATTTGTAATAGTCATGTATCCCTTAGTACTATATACATCACACTGTTCTTGAAAATTGGTGTACCGACAGTCAGATCCAGATCCTTAAAAATACAAGTTATATTCACTATGTAATTAACCACAAAACTTGAGAGAGCTTACCGATCAGCTGCCAAATGGCTAGAGAGGACCATTTGGTTTTAAGAGATGGTCCTGGTCTTTAATACTTTAAAAATGTGGAATAAATATCTGGTTCATGACAGGGTTTTTTCATAAATAGTACATGTATTATTTAATATAGCAGAAGTGCTTACGAATATTATTTTACTTCTGCTGCCAGACTATTTTTTTCAAAAATCAAATTCCAAATATGTTTTTAGAAAAAAACATGACACCCCTTTCAAGTTAAATCAAATAAGATTCTGTTTGATTTAACCAAATTAGACCAATATCAGACAGATTTATAAAGGTATTAAAGATCACTGACTGTGTTTACTGTCTCTATCGTGTTTTGTTTTACGTTTATTTTTTCATTGGTGTGCCATTAAATTTAGCCTGGAATATTAAAGTGATGGACCCCCCTCATTTGCTTCCTACACTTATACTCCTAAAGTGCAAAAAGGATCTTTATAAACAAAGAGAATTAAAGAAGCAATCGGATATATGGAAAGCAAATCTAAGTGCAGTGTTTTAAGGCAGGCCTTTACTACTTGGCTTTTAAAACGTACAGAAAATACAAAGAAGAAAAGCAAAACACTTTACACTATCATCAGGTCAACCACTTATGATTTTGAAAATGCTTCATAGCATACATCAAAATGTCAATAAGTCCTAAGATTTTAACAACCAGCTGGAGAATCACAACGAGATGCTTCCAGCAGCCTGAATCGCTCACCTGATTTCAATGCCTGATTTTGCCTTGAAGACAAAAACAACTTTTTTTAATATTCAAGGGACATAATCTGATGTAACATAAATGTTAGTGTGTATGGCAGTGTGCAGGTTCATTGAGAGCAATGTTACGGCCAGTTTTATTGGAGACACTTGTAATAGTCATGCATCCCTTACTACTATAGACATATAGCTTTTCTTCAAAATTGGTGTACCGACAGACAGACCCAGAACCTACAATACAAAACACTCTACTAGGTCAACGAAAGCGATTCAACTTGTAAGGTATGACTGATTAGGGTTCAAAGGTAATTATCTAGATTTTGTAAGGTTTAACCAAAAAAGACAAATTTTCATAGGTAAGAAAGATCACCGACTATGTTTACCATCTCTTATGGTGTTTTTGTTTTACTAAGGATCTATAGAGTCTATATAACTTTTGAGAATCAAAGAATCAAATGGATACATGTATAACAATATCGAAATTAAGTGTGCTTCTCCAGGACAGGCCTATATTGCTTGCCTTTAAGAGACTGTAAGTATATGAGCCTAATATACTACAAGAGGCTCCCAGGAGCCTGAATAGGTCTGCAGGTCCTTAAGCTATACATGTTTCTTCTATGAGCTATTACCCCTATAAGAAGTCATTGGACAAATTTGAACTATAAATGGAGACTTTTGTGGAGCTCAGTGAGCTGAATGTTTAGGCAAGGAACTTTTCTCTATATGCAACACTTTTCATTCAGCAGGACAAAAACGTAAAAAAACTATTTCTTACCTTTATAGGGTCAAATTTTCATTAGTTTTAAGGGGGCATCTAACATCTCCAACCCTTTTGTAAAGCTCAATGAGCTGAAGATATAAGCAAGCAAATGTTTTTCTCTATCTGCAATAGCTTTCATTCTATTAGGCAATAACATGAAAAAAATCAATATGCACAGGGGTGCAAAAGCCAAGATGCAGCATTATACCAACAAAGACTAGTACACGCCAATTTAATACGAAAATCTTTTAGAATAATTGTCAAGAAGCTACTTTTTGAGAAAATTACTAACCTTTTTTGGTAACCTAAATTCAAATCTTTAGTGAAAATTCCCCCAAATCACTTTGTCCCTTCTTATATGGTATGTAACAATATCATAAAGTTTCATTAAAATCGGTTCACAAATTTTTGATTTATGGCCCAGAAAAAACAAATTTAAGAAACTAACGTTTTTTCTGCCGTTTATGGCCATGACCTTAAACGGAATAACCCCCAAATCAAAAGGGTTCCTCCTTTTACGTTATGAAACAATATCCCATAGTTTCATTAGAATCAGTCCAGAACTCTTGAGGTTTTCATCAGGAAACCATTAATTCAAGAAATTTTCTATCGTTTTCTGCCATTAGCCTTAAACGGATTTATTCCATAATCTATAGAAATCCTCCTTTTGTAGTATGTAATAATATTGAAAATTTTCAATAAAATCGGTTCACAACTTTCTGAGCTAAGGTTCGGAAACAACTATTTCAAGAAATTTTCTAAAGTTTTTCTGCCACTGTGACCTTGACTTTGAACGGATTTACCCAACGATCAATAGGAATCCTGTTTTTACAGTTTGTAACAATATCCAAATGTTTCATTAAGATCGGTTCACAACTTATTTTGAGTTATGGTCCGGAAACCAATTGTTGAAGACCCCCATCACCATAACATTTCCGGAGTTAAACTTCGTTGCAACTCGGCTGAAAACACAAATTTTGATTTTTAAAGGGTCGCCTGACATCTTCGATCCAACAGAGACTGTTGTAGAGCTCAATGAGCTGAAGGTTTAAGCAAGCAACAGCTTTTCTCTTTTTGCAATAGTTCTAATTATACTAGTATAGGACAAAACCAAGAAAAAACTTTTTAAAAATCTTGATAGCCAAAACCCCAATTAGGGTCATCTGACATCTTTCATTTTTGTCGGAAGACAGACGACAAACGACGATGGACGAAAAGTGATGGCATAAGCTCACATGAGTCTTTGCTAGTCTAGCTAATAAACTTCTGGTAGGGGACTTTGGTAGGGTCCCCCCCCTAAAGTTGCAAGGTCGCTTAAAGACAACAACCTTCAGGTCAATTTTGAGGCAGCCCTGGCCTAAAGGCATATGTCACCTGCATATCTATGGGGTTTCTTTGTCTCTAAATCATGTAAACAGGAAGTAAATAAGTATTGGGTGCTAAATTGGTTTACATCATACAAAATTATTGGTTGATGCTGCAGGCAAAGCACCAATAATTTGCCGCATGTAGTTGCCCGGATAAATGCCACGGAAAGTTGTATGCATGTACATGATCTTTAAAATCTTTAGTACTCCTCAAACAGGAAGTAGTTAGTTCTGGAGCATGAAGTCCCTTTACATCATAGAGTACTAAAGTATGAAGCTGCATGTATGGTTAATCAAGAGCCTGCTGCATGCAGTTGCCAGTTCAGATTGACAGAAATTTATATTTTATTTCTTTTTATATTAAATCTTAAGTATTTTTCTAATAGGAAGTGTTTAGTTTGAGGGCATATCATCGCTTTAAACCATACAGTACCATAGGATGAAGCTGCATGAAATGTATCAAAAACCCACTTCATGAAGTTGACCGATGAAAGGTGAGAGAAATTTTGTGGCGCCGCAGTACGCAGGATGCAAAACGACGCTATAGCGCCAAATGAAGATTCTGATGTAAGTTTACGTTAAAGTTGTGTTGGATGTTTATTTGAAGTGATATTGTCTTGGATGTCTATTGGTTTTTGTATTAAAATTTTGCCCTTATAATGATGCCAGTCTATAAAATGGGTAATCTATATTCTTACTTGTACAATCCTGTGTATTACATCGTCTGTATTCACGAGTTACATCATTTCTACATGTTTCATCAGTTCCAAAGTAGTTCCTTGATGGGTTGGTACAGTTACGCTCCCGGTACTGATATCCCCCACCACATGTCCTTGTACAGGCTGAGTAACCACCCCAACTACTCCATGCCCCTTCTCCTATAAGAAGATTTATTTTTTAGATTCAGCTGATAGATACATTGGTGGCTGCTTCACTTTTCCGTTACTGATATTAAAGGCATTAGGGTGATGATGATGACAATAATCCCAATAAGGCAAGTGGACTGATATTAAAGAGATTAAAGAGAACACCTAATCAAATTGCTTCACGTCTTTCTTGGATTTGCACCTCGAATTTGACCAAGGTGGTCATCTCAGTACAAAAAATTACGATAAAAGAGACGATCTTAATTTTCAAATTATTAATTTTCCTAATCTACAGAGCAATATACCTACTTCCCCTGCATACGGTGTTTATATTTCACAACTTATTTGATATGCCAGAGCTTGCACATATTTCACAGATTTTTTGATCAGACACCGATTTCTTCGTGACCGACTTTTGGAGCAGGACTATAAGTAAATACCTCTCATACGATCCCTAAAAAAAATCTTTCTTCGTTATCAGCCACTAGCAGAAAAGTTCAAAATTGAGTTAAAAGATAAGGTTGTTAATTGTTTTAATTAGTGTTTGACTGGTCTGCTGTACTGAGATGATCACCTCAATATCCCTATTGTGTCTCACAACTATATTGTGTTCTATGGTCATTACCGGATCCTAAGATCGCAATGGAAGAGGGAGGTTTGGCGCCATAAAACCTGGTTTAACCCACAATTTCGTTTGAAATGCCTGTACCAAGTCAGGACCATTGCGATCCACCAATTTTCCGGTATGACTGATTCGTTTTTGTCATTTTCTCTGGACTATAAGATTGATCATTGTTCGTGACGACGTAAATTTTCATTGTTGTGTTTGCACACTTCACTTAACGCTACAATCGAAAGTCCATAGTTAAATCGGACGGGTTGTAATTTAAATTGTGTTGTATTTTGTTTTGTTAATGTCATTTTCAACAAGACAAATTTGTGCTTGAATAAAAATATCAATATTTATTAAACAGAGATAGCTACAGGCGTGCAGTTGCTATACAGAGTAGATTAATAGGAAGAAACGGTATCCAAAATGTCAGGCATTTGTGCTGGATTTGGCTTCCCAATTCAAACCTTTTGGCTTTGAGTACTTTTCATTTAATACTTTATGTTTTTGACCTTCCAATGTTTTGATTCAAACTAAGCGTTTTTATACCCGTTTGTACCATGTAATTGTTGAGTGCACAAACTGTGATATACAACTACACACATTCATGTATTCATCAAAACCTAAGTATTTAGTAACCAGGAAAGAGATGAACTAGGAGCATATAATATATATACACCATATTGTCATATAATTAAAAGCAATCTACAAGATATCAAGGTTCTGTACCATGTAGTTGCTTAAACAACTGCGACCAAATTGCCCATGTAAAGTATTATGTTAATAAAAAGTACATACATATGGCATTAGGGCACAATATAACTATACATCATATGGTAATATAGAAAAGATGTAGCAAAATATCAGGCGTGTGCATCACATAGTTGCTGAGTAAACTGTAAATAAAGTTGCTGTCTTCACTTAAGAAATTTTACGGTAGACACAATGCACTCGTAGACAAATATGGGATTTCTATCGCTCATATGAGTGCAGATGTTGTTTGTCGGAGAAATTTGTTATGTCTTCCTTACCGGGTTTGACACACTGAATTGCAAATTAGCAACGCGACGGTCGTGCTATAGCAGGCAGGAACTGCTTACTGTTCCGGAGCACCTGAGTTTTTTCTTGTTACGATTTGAGTTCGCATTATTGATTTCCGTTCGGTTGATTTTGTGTTTTGTGTTTATTCTTGTTGTTTGTATTCGTGCTAACCGGTTTCGTAGTTGCTCTTTTGGATTGTTGACACTCGAATGCCCCAGTGGTGCCACTTTGCTTCTTGTAATATAACAAACAAACAGAGGCAACATGTAATGAAATCATAATCATACGAGATTATTTTATATTGTAACCCCAAAACGCTTCAACCATCAGGAGTATTATTTTATGTAGGCAGCAAAACACTCAAAAACACTACACTCAAATAAGCGACAATCATGACTAGTTTAATTCAAACTTTTATTTTGGACCAATCAAGTGTTGGAATTAGTACAAAACTTTTTGGTCTGACGTTTATAATTTCTGTCGCAAACTTGTTAAACTTATTTTTATTAATATAACTACCAAGATAAAATATATCCAAAACCCCATCAACATAAATCAATGAAGTTTCCTTTCCTTCACTTAATAAAACTAATACTTACGAACACAGTGATACTTGATGGCAATTCCAGCATCCCCCTCACTTCCCCCACATGAGCTGCCAACCAAAGAGTTCGTCACTTGAAACGTACAGGAAGTTTTGTTATCACATTCATTCTTCACACCATAGGGGTTGGTATGGTTGCAATTGTCGAACGTGTAAGTGACCTCGTCAACTACAAGGTATGGCGCTCGTGGAGCAACAAATCCACTGTATGATGAGTATGACACTGTTTCTGCATTACAATTGATGGTGACTGTGTCCCTTTCTTTGGCAACATTGTAATAATAATCTACAAACAAAATAAGATGATTAAAATTAAACCTCTGCTGCCAGATAATTTGTTTTTGGTCAAAAATCAAATTCAATTCTTTTTTTAAAAACATGGCTTTCCCTTGAAGCTAAATGGTATGTCCCTTAGGCACTTATCAGACAAGATACCCGAAGATAACGAAATAGTAGAAGAGTTATAAACGCTTCAGCTTGGCTTCATAGTTGAAAAATTCCAAAATTTAAAAAAATAAAACATTCTCATACAATCTAATTCAATAAACAAAAACATAAACCCGATATTCCCTAATCAATTCAGAACCTTTCAATCTACTTTACAAACTATTTTACAAGCATAATTGGCTTTGTATTAGTACATGAATAATTAAGTTTGTACTCGCACCTGTCGATGTTCCGGAAAATACAATTGGTGACATTTTAGCACATCATCAAGATCAGATCAGTAGCAATCTTACGACAATGTACAAATAAATTTATTTCTATCATTACCAAAATATACAAACAAAAAATAAAACACAATTGGCAAACTACCTGTTTTTGGCATAAATATACTAGTAGTTTTTAATAACCCAAACTAAAATTCTATAAAGACAACACATTGTTTAAAAAAACATCACAAATTTATAGTTGCAACGACAACATTGGGAGTATAGGTAACTTATTAAGCCCCAGATGCAATAATGTAAATGTAATGAATCTCTTTGAAAAACAAGACTCACGGAAACGCAGTCGTTTTGCAATGCATCAATTGATGGATACTAAAATCCCTAGTGATTCATCATAATCGCAATAGATTGTATGATATTCCCCTTCCCAAACTTAACACTTTGTACAAAGTATACCTTGAAAATCAGTCACTGGTCCAAAATCTAACTTTTATCGTCATACGTCTTGTTGTTATTGTTCTTAATATCGGTTACAACCGTTTGATAAAATTAAAAACGAAAGAATATGGAATATGTGCCAGAAAGACACAATCCACATATTGAAAATCAGTCACTGGTTCTTACTGACAAATACAATTTAATTCAATTCGACCACTAAACTGGTTCTTACTGACAAATACAATTTAATTCAATTCGACCACTAAAGACCACCTAGAACCTTGCAATTTACTTTACAAACTATTGTCACAAGCTTAATTGACTTTGTATTAGTACAAGAATAATTAAGTTTGTACTTGCACCTGTCGGTATTCCAGAAAATACTTTTGAAATGATTTTGATAGATGTACATAAACAAAATTTCACTGCGTGTGAAGCGCTTTTCTGGATTAACCTTCATAAGATACGCTTGGAGAAGAAAACTTGTAAAACCGGTAGAATATTAAATTTGATAAAACAAACACCGAAGCCAAAAAATATTACAACAATGACTAAACAGATAAATTCAATAACAAATTTTAAAGAAATAGCCAAACGTTGTCAAATTTTGGAAATATGCAAACTATGTCTTTCCAACTTATATTCCAGTACTCGAAAATATAGAAGAGCACACAACTGAAAACCTGTAGGAGTAACACGCAAAAACAATAAAAGCAACAGTTCTATTCTTCCTTCCTTTTTCAATACGAGTTTAGATGCTTAAAGTTAAAATCGATTTACACATGAAACATATTCTTTCTTATTTCAAAGATAAAAGCATTTCTATGATGTCTTATACATGTACCTAAATTCCACTATTGCACTTAGGTTTTTTATGTTAAAACAAGTGATGTGGGATTTCCAAATGTATGACAAATCTTTAAGATTAGGCTTGAGGACGTTGTGTCAGAATGCATTGCACTTATAAATTCAAGATTTAGATTACTCTCGATAGACAACACTTTGTGTTCCTCGTTATTTTTTAACACATTTAATGCTCATAGTCCATGAACAGTTTTTACTTAAAAAAAGGGTTTTTTTACGCAAATCAAAGGTCACTGTACTTTTTCAGTAATCTTTCATTCAGAATCCAAGACTTTAAGAAACCACGGGTAGTTTCTCTTCTGTGGTTTTTTTTTCTTTTTTTCTTTTTTTTTTTTTGTTCTACTTAAACTCAAAACTCATTTTATTCAATATATGAAAAGACGATAAAAATGTTGAATAAATGAATGCAACACAACCAACATAAACAAACAGCAATCTAAAGAATAACAATGGAAAACAGCTAGCAGTTCTTCAACAGGACCAGAGAACGGTGCTCGCTGTCTTGCGAACAAGAACAGCATGGGGGAAGACAAAACAGAAAACATAAAAACATACAAAATAAACCGAAGAAAAATCAACATTGCGAACTCAAGTTGTAACAAGAGTGAACTCAGGTGCTCTGGAAGAGTAAGCGGTTCCTGCCGGCTATAGCACACCCATCGCACTGCTTATTTACAATTCAGTGTGTCAAAGAAGCAGAGGTACCAATGGGGCATCCGAATATCGAAAGTCCGAAAGGGCAGAGACAAAACCAGCAAACACCAACAAGTACGGGACAAAAACAGACAACATGTAAAACATGAAAACACAAAACAACTGAATATCAATCAACAACTCGAACTCCAGTCGAAACAAGAGTGAACTCAGGTGCTCCGGAAGAGTAACCAGTTCCTGCCTGCTATAGCACACCCGTCGCGTTGCCAATAATCCATTCAGCGTGTCAAATCCGGTAAAGGAAGACAAAACAACACCCTATGACAAACCAACATCTGCACTCATCTGTGAGATCGAAATCCCATATTTGTCTATAAGTGCATGATGTCTTCCGTAAAATTTCTTGAGTGAAGACAGCAACCGAGGAGCAACATAACCCTGTGTGAGCAATTTTTGCGTCAGACGTGTCGCTCTGCTAAGGAAATCGATGTAAGTCCCGCACGCTCTGGAGTAACGAATCAATTGAGATACGTAAACTCCATAAGCTGGAGCGGACGGAATGTGGCTACACAAGAAGGGGAAGTTGACGATTGGAAAGTTGAAGTCATCACGTTTGTCAAAGAGCCTTGTTGAAAGTCTTCCTTGAGAGTCAATTTCGAGATGTAGATCTAAATATGAAGCAGACTTCCTAGAATCCGTTGTGTCCTTTATCTCAAGCTCCTGTGGATATATGAGATGGAGAAAGTCACCGAATCGAGAATTGTTTAGTGAAAGGACATCATCAATATAACGGAACGTGAGGTTGAAAGAGAGAGCTAGTCTACGGTCTTTTTTGTCTAGAAGAGATTGCAAGAAGTCTGCTTCATATGAATGAAGAAACAAATCAGCAAGCAAAGGTGCACAATTAGTGCCCATTGGAATCCCTATTGTTTGCTGAAAAACACGTCCACCAAACTGAACAAATATGTTGTCAATTAGAAAGTTGAGCATGTCGATTATTTGGTCTTCTGTAAATTTGTTCTTTTTCTTAGACTCATTGATGACAAAGTAAGTCTTGGTATAATTGACTACAAGAAATTTGTACCTGCGTTTTCCATTCTTTTTGAAAACGCTGCGTTTAATCAGCTGTGCCAATCGTGATTTCAGTTGTTCATGTGGAATAGAAGTGTAAAGTGTGGAGAAATCGAATGTTTTGATGCTGTTACAAGATGAAACTGATTTAGAGTTAAGAATCTCCATCAGTTCTTTCGAATTCTTCAGGATCCACATTTGATTGACACCATTTCTAGAATAACAACAATCGTAATATTTCTGGAGGCCGGATTTTACTGCCGTAAGTATTGAAGTCAACAAAACTGAAAGAGGTTTAGTTGTACATTTGGATGACCCTGCAATGAAACGCTGTTTGTATGGATTTTTATGTAATTTGGGAATCCAATATAGGGATGGAATGTCATCATTACTGCCACCAACAGAAAGGCCGAAGGAGGAAATGACAGATTTGTGATTGTCAATGATTTCCTCCTTAGACAGTGTTGTAGCCTTGTATGTGGTGCTGTTGCTGGTACAACCAACCCCAAATTCAGCTGTCAAACAGTCAATATAGTGTTTCTTGCACACAAAAATGATGTTATTTGGTGCTTTTTCTGCAGGTACAACAACATATTTGTCATGTAAGGTGGACAATGTTTTGGCAACATCAGCATTGTCAAATCCGGTAAAGGGACAAAACAAAAATCTATAACAAACCAACATCTGCACTACAATACATGTACATAAAATTTGACACCAATTTCTATTTTTTTTAAACGAAAGACGTATTTCTGAACATAGATAAAAAAACAAATAGAAGTGTATATGCAATTGTGTTTTATCAACGCGTCCATTTTGGGATTTTGAATTATAAGCAATCGTGTTTACAGTTCAATATAATCAATCATTAAAGACTGTCTAATTAGAAAGTTACTGAAATATGTTCCCAAACATTTCTACCAAACCGTAACTCATTTGTTTCTACTTCAGTTATCTTATTTAAAAATGTTTCTTTTTATAAACATAAAAAACTGTAGTGACTACCTTGAATACCTTGAAAGATGCATGTGATAAACTTTTTTATAAAAAAAAATTGCCATATATGTTAGTGATTTTAGCGATTAAACAAAATTGTCAGTTTTGCATTTCAGATATGATATTAAATAATTGAATGTATAAAAACTTACTTTGAGCAATTGCAGTGGCCAAATAAAGATAATAAATACAAAAGTAAAACAAATTCGTCATCATAACAATTATATTCTAGTCTTAAAAAGTTGAAGAAGTCGCAAATAGTCTACATAGATTTAGTTAAGGAAGTTATTAATGTAAACGTCATATTCTTCTTTAAACAGCTACAATCGGGACAAATTAGTAGGCTTTGTTTAACAATCTAAAACTGTTATCTAAACATCGCCCTTCAGGTATGGAGTCAAATTACAAGTAAAGCTGGTTAGATAAGATATTTTGGAATAAAACAAAAAATAATTTCTCCTCTTTTATTACGAAATGAAGCAAAGACAATGCACTAGCGAACAGACAGAGATCCTGTAATAAATTATCAGATTTATCTCAACTTTTAACCATTGAATCTTTTTGACAAGTTCATGAAGTTATCGATTCAGTTGAAAAATACATTCAAAAATGAGCTGAAAAGATTTCGAAAGAGGAAGTGGTTTTCTTTTTCAATTCGTTAAGCTTTCGAACAAGATTTTGAAAAGAATTACTTCCGTCAAAAAGCATGACGAATACAAAGGGAACTCTATTATTGCAGATCTAGACCAAGATGTTGTTTCCCACTTTGCATGTACACGTATTTTGTCGCACCATCAGATCAAATACAAAACAGTATCATTCTTGTTTGCTAACAAAGCATTATATATTGACTGTGTTAAAGCTGAATTAAATGTGTGTCGTACCAACAAAATCACTAAATAAAATCAAAAAAGAAATTATAGACAATTATCAATCTGTCATTTTTTTCCCCTGCTTTACAACTTTTATGTTTTTTAGATCGTTTACAATTGAATAAATTATCTACTTTAAGCTTTTTAAATGATTTTCTTTTAAGTCCATAATTTTTAAAGTGTTAACAGAGTAATTGATTTTGTTGGTTGGTAGTTAGTTATGCCTTAATCTTTGACAGAATATCATCTTTTTTCACCAATAACGCAAGTTCTATTTTGTCATAGTATCGCAATTTTTAAAGAGTAAAACCATTAAGGGCCACAATATAGTCGTAATTGTTATCAACATTCAATCAACAAGCTTTAAAGGTAACGGTTTACACCTTAATTTGATGTAGAACATGTTTTCCTTATTTTGAAAATAGAAGTATGATAGCTTTTTAAATTGTTATCCCTTTAAAACCTCTTACTTCGTTATCAGCCACTGGTGGAAAAAAATCAAAATTAAGTTGAACATATTGGTTAGTGTTTTGCTGATTGTTGTACTGAGTTGATAATTATCCCTATAACGTCTTCACAACCGTGTTGCGTTGTGTGTTACTACCTGCCCATAATATCGCAATGGAAGAGAGGGAGGTTTGGCGGGCCATAAAACCTGGATTGATCCACCATTTAATTGTAAATGCCTGTACCAAGTCAGGACCATTGCGATCTATTCCGGTGTGTCTTCCATGTTTTGTCTTTTCTCTTGGACATTGAGATTAATCTTCCGAGTTCGGTAATTTTGTTATTACCTTTATTTCTCATCTACGCTAGCCAAGGGTTTCGATCTGCTTGCTCTTTAAGAAGAAGAGAACAGATAGCAGATCGTAACCCTTGGCTAGCAAAGATGTTTTTTCTCCTTTAATTCCATTATTATAGCAGTGTTCAAAGTGTATTTTAGTTTAAAATGTTATACATTTCTTCTGGGTTGATATTACTTTTGTTTATCATTAACACCAAATTAATGTGGCAGCAGATATTTTGTAATTCTTCAAACATTTTCAAATTGCTGTACAGACACGAAATCCCACACTCCACCCGTAGTTATGATTTATTAAATTGAAAACTATAGCTGAGAATGGACCAGGAAGACGTAGTGGTTGCTTTAATGGATTAAATCTGTGAGTTCAGGTCGTAGGTGCTATAAACAAAGAAAACTTCTGTAAAATATATGATAAGCAAAATTATTATTGACAACCCAGATGTTGTCAACAAAGCTTTCACCTTTCAAGACAAATATGTTTTAAGCATAACGGTAAGCATATTTTTCTACTGTTGAAATCTTAAAATTATTTTTTCGTACAAAGAAATACTATGATTATTATTGTAATTCTTATTATTTCATATATCAGTGGTTTTTGATATTTTAAGTTGTCTTGGTCTCAGTAAAGGGTCTTGTAGGTCTAAGGTGTCGAAAACACGCTATTGATCATTTGTCAATGGCATCTCAAGAAATGCATCGAGCTTTGAAATTTACAAAACATGACTTCATCACTTGAATGTTATATTTTCCACCCAGACCATACGCGTTTCGAACGACCGAATGTGTTCGCATATACTTGTATGACAAATAACAACTTCTGTCAATGGCTGTTTCCCAATGATTTTTTTAAGTTGTCGTTTTTATTGTAGGTAGTATCTTCTACTCTTATTCCACATCTCATTATCTTCTTACATTTTACAGGTCTAGTTCATATGTAACCATTATTCAATTATTGATATGGTTATGCTATTTATAATTCACATACAATTCCATGATAAATATGTGTATACAAAATATGCCATATGGAAAAAAAACACTGTAAATTGTGTACAAAAGATTACAATATTACTAGTAGGCATAACCATTATATGAATAAAGATAAGAACAAAATTATCAAACTTGGAGGAACAATCTCAATGTCCAAAAAAAAAACCAAAATCAAAGAAGACAAACCGAAAAAATTAAGATCGCAATGGTCCCGACTAAAGGCCATATTATGGAAACCATATCATATGTAGATGATTAAAAAACTTTTAATGCACTTTATCAAATAGATATTATGAATCTTGTGACGAAAATGAATTTTAAAGCATCCCTACATTGTATGTCTTTTTGTATGAATTGTCTGCTTTAAGTAGCAAAAACATATTTTTATAGCTGGCTTTATAGTCGAAGGAAATTTGAACAAGACAATTATTTGAATAGATATATTGCAATTGAAAAGGTGAACTTTAAACGTGAAATAAATCACTTATTCTAATTACATATAACAAGTTTTAATGACCATGTTCACACCCGTTAAGGTAAATTGAAATATAAGCTTACGAGTGGTGTTAAAACAGAACCTTTTAAAGATATAATCTTTCAGGGCTTAATTAAATATAATTTTATATCAAAGGAATAGACACTGAAAAGGGGTAGGATAAGGTGATAACATTCTGTAACTATTAAACAAATTTGTGTCGATTTTTTTATATCTTTTGTTTAAATGGAATCAAAATAGCAGCAAATAAAACTCCTAGTAGACAAGTAGACATACACCTGTTTAAAGGTTGACTTTTACAAAATATGTATTATTTACAATGGTATATCATTTAAATATATAAATACATAAAAACACTCGTTTGGTTTAGGTTGTCGATATAACTTCACCCATAATGACTGACAAAATAAAGTTGTCTAAAAGGGTAAAAAAAAGGGTAACAACATACCTACTGGACTGAAATGATCAATTTCATATTTTCAAGAAAAAGACAAAACAAAGCATAAACATAACAGAGGAATTGCCATGGTCCTGACTTTTGGTACATATATTACAAAATGAAAGATGAATAAACCATGATTGTTATCTAAGTTTCCGATAGCGTAAAACACAACACTGTTATGAGATCAAATATGGATAGTGAGATGATCACCTCCGTAGAACAAACATCTAGAAACTAATTGAAATATCACAAATTATTTCCCTGAACATAATTTTGAATTGCTTTCAGTGGCTGATATCAAAAGAAAATAACTTTAGTAGAGACTTTTTGAGGGAAAAAAACCTTGGTTTCAATGCAGATCAATTAAGAATTTTTGACCCGGGAATAAGAAGAAAATTGTGAAGTATACACGTATATGCAAGTCGAGTAAGTTTGATTATTTCCAGGCAAATAAGATTTAAAAAAATTGAAAAATTAAAATCGTCACTTTTGTCATGATATAGACACCATATGATTGTACAAAAATACATAAAAATGAAAATGGATTTAACTACTTGTGTTATGATTACATTTTTACCCGAACCAACTTTGTTTATTAGTATTTATAACTACCTTACCGAGAGTGAGAATTTTAATTTTAAGTCGTAGTCAATTTTAATGTATTATCAAACCCATAATTTGTTCCCAATTATATTATTAGTATAAAAGGGTGTTAAAATTTCAAAAAGGACAATCTACTTAATTCTTTTTTCGATCACAAACATAAATCATATAATTTGTGACATGACATGCGATACTCAAACAAGACAAATGAGGAGGAAACTAGCCTTGATAAATCTGTTTTATATAAGGATTTTCGCTGTTTATTTTGAAACCGTGACTGCTCAAAGTAAGTTTATTTCTTCGCGTACCACAATCATGATAATATATAGATGTTTTAATCCGACCATCACACTTTAGGCGTTCATAACTGTCTTAATATTTCACCATTTTTTAAGACATCATTTGAAGATAATACTCACTCAAAACGAATAAAGTAACAAAAGGCTTAATAATTACTAAATTGAAAGTAAAAGAATTGAAATGTAATTTATCTGGTAAATAGAAACAAACTCTGAAATAGTATTCTTATTTGGTTAACCAAGTCCAACCATCTTGCAAACATTACTGCGAATACATCTTTTGAAGTTTTTTTTTGTTTGTGAAACAGTAAGTTGAATTATTCTTTTAATGAATTCCGAGATCAAAAAGTAGAAAAACTGTGTTGTGCTGAAAATCTTTTCTTTCTGTGAGCGTTTTTTTTCAGAAATCACTTTGACATTGCAAACCTGTTGGTTTTCCCTACAATCACTTTCTGTTTGCAGAATTGTTAATCTGTAATCTTTTACAATGTTTATATAAAAAAAGTGCTGATATCATAGGATGGGAATCACAGCTCCACAACTATTAATTTCCCCCATCTTAAAAATTAGTCCCTTTTGGTCACAAACGTAATGATTTTTTAACAGGAAAACGTTAAAATATTAGCAGACATATTAGTCTTCCACCACCAGAGAGGGTTTTGATCAAATGTGTTTGGTTCTGTACGAAAATAAGACAACTAAACTGTAAAAAATTTTAAAAAAATCGGTCGAACTTATTTTTTGTCCAAGTGTATATGAATAAGAAAGGTACAGAACAAAAAACCAAAGAATTCTGAAACGGGGTCCATGCCAGTTTAGAAATAACCTTAGAGTTTGACAATTTCTAAATGTATGTAAATTCTAGAACCTAAGAATTAACTCCCTCCATCGTAGTTTGTCCTAAGATATACATTTTGTATTTTATATAGCACTGATTATTTGGATTACATTTAGTTTAAAGCATTTTCTAACTTGTTTTAAATTTTGGATTTCCTATGTTTGGTTTCTAGTGCTGCTGATGAGGAATTAAATTCCGAAATGGCCAAACAGGTCATTAAAATTAATTATAGATTTTCATATGTGTTATGGTCTCATGTTCATTTACTCCATTTCCTTTGATAAAATACAGACAATGCCATTACATGCATTACTTTGAAGTATTCTTTCACCACAAAGTGTTTATACTGGAGCGGCCTTACCTCGGGAAGTTAAAACTCTATCAGCAGCGCTAACCTTCATATGGTGTTAGAAATTGATTTTCAAGGCCATAAGTAAATGGCCTTTGCCTTAAATAAGACTGTAAGAATAATGAGAAAGTTTCAACATTTTAGGCTTTACGATTCATTGTTCTATTTTAAGCAATTTCTCGAATTTTCTACCTGCAAATAATAATTTACACTGTCAAACAAAATAAATTTATTTTTTAAAAACAATTATATTTAGTATAATAATTTCTAGTCCAAGTCTATATCTTATAAAATAATAGAACAAATTCACTGTTGCTCATGATATCTGAAAAAAAATCTTATGACACGTACAGTCTCTCTTATCAACTTCACGATTTTTTTATCGTGAATCCTAAGAGACTATGGTTCAGTAAAATTTAAAAACATAATTGCTATTCATTAAAAATAGTAAAAAAGAATAATCTGAATAAATAGGACTAAGAGCACCAAAAAGATCATGAAATAACAACCTAAAAACACAACTTTTATAAGGGAGCAACCATGGGGGAGGGGGGCTATGGATATTTTCTACATACTGCCTTTTTATTTTCCGAAAAAGCAGAGCCTGAAATTTTCAGCCAAAAGTACCATCCTGCCTTTTTTTAAGTCAAAGCACTGTTCTGCCTTTTAATATTCGGATTTTTGCCATCCTGCTTTTGTATTTCTAATTTCAACATAGCCCCAATTAAAAATCAAATGGTCATTCCCTAAGTCTGTTTTACGCTAGCAATGATGATCGAGACAAACAATCGGTATACCATCTTTAAACATTATGTTCTTTAAATTCAATTGCAATTAAGTGTTGACACATGACATCCTCATAGTAATCATTATAATTTATGAGAAAAACGTACATTTTCTTTCTTCCAACGTGTTAAACAAAAACAAAAGATATTACAATGTTTCAATTTTTAGTGATAAGATAAATATATATATATTTTGATGAACAAAATATATATTTAAACATCAGATATACAATAATACGTAAAATATGGCGTGTATGAAAAGAAATCATAAGGTTAAGATTAAAGGGAGAATAAAGGTAATTAGAAAACTTAAATTAAGAATTGGTAATAAGTTAAGCCATTAAATGAGATTTATACTTTTTTAAATGTTTGTCCTAAAAATATTTGAAACTACATAGTAACTAGTTACGAGCTTTAATACGAAAAATAAACTTTTAATTTACTTTAAAACCCCTTTTGAATGGACAGTTATCGTATTTAGATAATCTAATGAAGATAGAAATAGTATGTACATGTTAAATTTAAAACAAAATAATAAACACCAATTTCTTCTTATGTTAGCATTTTGCAGAGAAACTGATTACAGAAGAATTCTTGCAAAATCAATAATGATTGTAATGATTTAGTTTTTAAAAAAAGAGGCTCCTATTGTTTGGCACCTTTCTCTTGATGTTAAAAAACTATCTTATATTTGTTATATAATCGAGTCAAACGCGTATGCTACAACCGACTTTGACAAATATACCCATACATTTCAGGCGGATCTGCTACGATCCAAATGCCTTTACTGTCTAGAACAAACGCAAACGGTGGAAACATATGTACATGTAGCATGCTAATCGACAGATAATTCAAGACTAAAATGACAAACGTGTTCGTTTTCAACGGGATGACACTCGACCAACTAGATTCTAATAAGTAATTCATTAAGTTGGACACTTATGCAATAGCGACCATTTAACTTGAACAAATCAAATTGTTTTTTTTTTTCCGTAGTTTTTTTCCAACAAATTAAAATCAACAAACGCGAAACTTATACAACACTATATTTCAGACTGGATTCCAATCGTTTTCTAAAAAAAAAACACCATTAAAATCGTTAAAAAAAAATCGATAAAACGCCGATTTGGATTACATTTTTAAATACAAAATTCCAAAAAAAGTCTTTTTACGATTTAAAGTTCATAAACACTATTTAAGGGAAATCAACAGTTCCTGTATAAGGGAAAACGTGAAAAGGATAAACAAACGCAATACAAAATCCTTTTAGTACGCTTTCATTTAAGGAATAAGATATTATGAAATCTTTTAAAAGCACCTAATTTTTGTCATTTTTGTATCCTTTTTTCCTTGTTTAGAGCAACCAATATCAAATGGTAATAAAAGGCAGACAAACGTCGTTACTTCACAATGTACAGTGTCCAATCTTTAACAAATGAAAAAAGGGTTATAATCTCAATCAGAGTACATATACAAGTTTTTACGGAAAAACTCAATGGATGAAATACTTATGCTTGCTTTGCAACTGATCCGGCACCAACACTTTTGTGTTGGAGAACACATCAAAGCTTTAAATTATCCGTTTAAATTTCAAAATTGTCTAACCCCTAAGGTTCTTCCTACCAAAGACAAAGGTTAATCATCTTAGTAATAATTTGGTTCCCCAGTTTGGTTTTATTGTTCTAGTTCTTTATAGTCATATAGTGTTTGGCATTTTCAATATTTTTGATAGAGCGCCTCTAATGAGTCGTGAATAGACGAAACGCGCGTCAGGCGTAGCAAAATTTAGACAATTTTCCTCTAAATAGTAACATCTATATTTTGATTTCTTAAACATTTCTTAGTTCAAGTGTTGAGGAGAACAGGTTGTCACTGGTCTTTTTATAGGTATAGTATTTATGTATAACTAGCTGTTTTCTAAGATGTGTTATTGTGCATTAATCATAGGCGTGATCGTCCACCAATTCCAACTGTTCAATTTTTCAAAGTAACTGGCTTCGCAATTTTAAAAATTGCTTAGCCAATTGGTTGAACAGATGAAACCAATTGACAAGAAAAATAAGCAGTGCAGTGCAGAGAAATAAAATATCTTACCAACTGATCTGTTTCAGAAATGTAATAATTATTTCAATGTGACTTGGTCATTTAAAAAACAAATAGCCAATAACAAAATGTAAAAGAATTCAAAATGTGCAAATTTTATCTTTATAAAGTCTGAATACCTTAAGGCACATTGTTAATTTATAAAAATAAATATAAATCATAATAGGTGCATCAAAATTATGCAAGGTATTTTATTTTTAAAGGATTATTTGGGTACTTGAATAAAATAAAGGGAAACAATTTTTGTCAACTCAATAAATGTGATAATCAATATAAAACTCAAGATTTTTGTCTCCCTTGAACATGTTAAAGCATAAAAAATACCTTAGAAATAATAATGCCTTGAACAATTTTCATAAACTTACAAGGATTAATATATTTTGATTTAAATTAAAAATGTGCCCTTTGGTACTCAGACTTTATAAAGATTAAATTTGCACATTTTGGAATTCTTTTATATTTTGTTATTGGCTATTTGTTTTCGAAGTGACCAAGTCACATTGAAAATAGTAATACATCTCTGAAACAGAACAGTTGGTAAATTATTTTAAATTTCTGCACTGCACTGCTTACTTTTCTTGTCAATTGGTTTCATCTGTTCAACCAATTGGCTAAGCAATTTTTAAAATTGCCAAGCCAGTTACTTTGAAAAGTTGAACAGTTGGAATTGGTATACGATCACGCCTATGATAAATGCACAGTAAAAACACTGATCAAAAGAACGTAGGGGTTTCGTTGGCAAATTTGTTTACCCTTTTTAATGGTACAAACCGGAAAATGACAGAAGTCTTAACGCTATTTCAAAATTCAGTTCTATAATTTAGTTGAATTGCTTTGTTAAATTACTTTATCTGTTTAGTTTCTTGCTTTTTCATATCTGAATGGTACCTGATAAAATAAAATTGACAATTTTAATTGATCAATTGCACGTTAAAAACTCATGTTTTCTTGTTTGGATGGCCGTTATCATTTGGTCAGATTGCAATCATATTATTACACCACAAAACTTACATTTATAGGTGTTTGGTGACGTAAGTTTTTTTAAAGCTTATTTTTATCCAAAGAAACCTGGATCATTAAAATCGTTACTGAAGTTATTACCACAACTCTATAATAAGCCATAATTGCCGCATTAACATGACTTAGCGTATAAATTTCCAAAAAAGTCTAAATAATAGATTCTTCCTCTAATTATATTACGTAACACTGGTATCTAGGACCGACGAGGCTTAACCAAAAAAGGAGATAAAATCGCCATGATAATGTTGAATTATATAAAGATGTTATCTCTTTATATTGTGACAGTATCTGCCGATAGTAAATTTACATGTTTTATAGAGTATTCTTATGCTATTAAATTATTATTATGTTCTTGTAACTTTCTTACTGTTTTAGATAAAGATAATAACAAAACTACCGGACTTGAATGATTAATCTCATAGTCCAGAGAAAATGACAAAAACGAATCAGTCATTTCGGAAAATTGGTGTATCGCAATGGTCCTGACTTGGTACAGGCATTTCAAACGAAATGGTGGGTTAAACCAGGTTTTATGGCGCCAAGTCTCCCTCTTCCATTGCGATCTTAGGACCCGGTAATGACCATAGAACACAACATAGTTGTGAGACACAATAGGGATATTGAGATGATCATCTCAGTACAGCAGACCAGTCAAACACTAATTAAAACAATTAACCACCATATCTTTTAACTCAATGTTGAACTTATCTACTAGTGGCTGATAACAAAGAAAGAATTTTTTAAGGATCGTATGAAACGTATTTTCTTTTAGCCCTGTTTTAATTTAAAATGATTAAATGTGGTGTTTTGTTTTTATTTTAATTATAATATAATCGGAAGTTTCAGCTTGTTGCCTAAGTTTATCAATCTCTTTGAAATAATGCGTAAAAATTTCTTTTCTAAGTTGTTGAATGTCAAAGTCCGAAAGGGCAGAGACAGAACAATTAAACACAAAAAAGGACTGGACGAAAAACCAGACAACATATAGAACACGGAAACGCAAAAACTACTGAATATCAATTAACAACGCAAACTCTATTGGTAATGAGAGTGAACTCAGGTGCGCCGGATATAGCAACCAAGGGAAAGTGTTTTTGCAATACATCGTTTTTATAGATAATTGACACTATAATAATCCAAAAAAAATTAGAAAATGTAACCATGTATTTTTGAAACATGAAACATGGTTGTATAAAAAAATATTTTAAAACGTTTAACTGTATTTTTAGTATATAATTGCCATTTTGAATAACAGAAGAAAAGTACTTGTAACTTATTATAAACCAAACATTCAAAATTTATTAAAATGTATTTTGTTAATACTTAATGACCATCTTGATTATATCAACCATTTGAAAATAAAATACAGCGGGATTTTTTATAAAGTACAATAAAGTACCAATTATTTGTAGATTATTACACCATTGTTGGCAAAAAGAGTGACACAATCAGCATCAATTGTAGTGAGGAGACAGTTACATACACACCATACAGTGGATATACTGCTCCACCAGTGCCGTACCTTATAGTTGATGAGGTTGTATATAAGTTCGATGATTGCAGTCATTCAAACTCCTACGGTGTGAAAAACCAATGTGATAACACTACTTCTTGTACGTTTCAAGTGACGAATTCTTTGGTTGGGAGCTCATGTGGGGGCAGAGAGGGAGGTGCAGAAATCTACATCAAATATCACTGTGTCCGTAAGTTAATATTAATAAGATACCGGTACCAGAGTTGTGTTTACCATGAAAAAAAACTAAATTGAGCCATTTTATTTTTTTTAATCACAATTTATTTGTTTTTGGATTCTTGCCTTATATGACAATGCTTTAGCAGATCGATTGATGCTGTAATGTGTAACTTGGCATTGTTGAAATTTCATTATTTTTCCATACACCTAACTACACACAGGAGAAGGGGCATGGACGAGTTGGGGTACCTATTCCTCCTGCACTAGAACATGTGGTGGGGGATATCAGCACCGTACACGTGTCTGTACCAACCCACAAGCTAACTACTTTGGGACAAATACAACGTGTAGTAGTAGTAGATTAGATGAATATCGACGATGTAACACACAACAGTGCCCAACAAGTAAGAATATTAATAGGGGTTCAGTGGCGGGAAATACAAAAATGGAATATGGGGTTTGGTGGTAGAATGTTAGGAGAAATTAGTAAAAACATCCTTCTGAAACCATTATTTGTAGATTATTCGGCCTAACTGCATGAAGATTCATGAGCTTGTCAAAGTTTTCACTTTTAAATAAAATGCAAAATAACTATACTAAGTTTTATTGTCCATCTAAATCTCTGCCTGGTAAGCTAATTTTTTTTATATTTTCAGTATGTCAGTAGCTATTGTACTTATACTGTTTGTTGCTCTTCGCATTGCCATAATTACTCTACTGAATTTGAATCAGCTCTTTAACATAGACATTGTGTTTGTACCTTTCGCAGAAGAACATGATTCTACTAACTTTGAATCAACTCTTTAACAAAGATTTTTTGCTTGTACCTTTTGCAGAAGAACATGATTGTAATTGTATAATTAATTAGTTTGAATGATGCTTCTTGTTTATTTTGTGTTTGTTTTTAGTATCTGGATCTGATTGTCGATACACAAATTTCACAGAACAATGTGACGTATACAACACAAAAGGTTACATGAGTATTGAATATGCAGATTATACAGAGGGTTGTAACTATATTTCCAGCACGGATGATGCTTACTACAATGTGACTTCCTTTATGCAGGAAAGATGTGATGGTCGTTTATTATGTGACATATATGTTGATGATGACCCAGTCATTGGAGGAACTAACTGCAATCGTTACTATGACCATGAACATGTCACTAGCTATTGGTGACTATAAATTTATATTTTACATGTATAACATGTATAATACATGATATTTTGAGGCTGAAACCAGTCATCTATCCCCATTATCTTGGGGGGGAGGTTTGGGGGGGGGTAGATTTATCACAAATTGATTATCCCAATGTGATAGTTCTGTTTCACATTCATAAAACAACCCTTTTTATTTGTTTTACGTTCTTTTATTTTACCATTGCAAAGCCTTGATCTTTAGGAAAATAGCTTTGTCATAATACAATAAAGAGTAAAGACGAAAGACATTTTTCTCAAGTTTGTAAATGTGGACGTGATGTCAACTTCCACTTCATTTCTAAACAATTTGAAAAATGTTTGTTTGCTCAAATGTCTTTACATAATAGTGTCTTATATTTAAGTTGTCCCAAGAATACTCATGCCACATCTCGTGTTATGATTATGATTTTTAGCAACCGTGATGGTAACTGCCTCTGGCGGATTTTTAATTTCCGTAATTTACACTTATGTGTTGAAGAATAACTCACCGAAATTAGTCCACTCCGATATTAACACTTGTGTGTTAAAGAAACCATCAAAACTATGAAATTATCCGATTGAATTTCTATATCGTAAATTCACAAAGATTCTTCCTACCCCAAACATAGATTGACCTTAGTCATAATTTGGTTTTCAAGTTGGCATTTCTAGGGGGTTGTTTTATACTTGCTTGATCCATCTAGTGTTTTGCATTTTCAATCTTAGGGTATAGCAACTCTGATGAGTCTTATGTCGACGTAACACTCGATTTTCGAAGCAAAATTAATTTTCCGGAAATTTGTTGTAATTTTGATTCCTTACATCCTGGTGGATTTTTAGTTTCACAAATTCAGCCCGCACCGACATCACGCTTGTATTATGTTACACGTTTACGCTATGATATAATCGGTTTAAATTTCAAAATGGTCAATAGTTTAGGTTTTTATTAATTCCCCGACCTAGGTTGACCTTAATTTCGGCAATCTATTTTTGCTTTCGTGTTTTATACACTTTATATTTATTTAGAGTTTAGCATTTTCAATCTTTGGGTTGTATTCCTCTGATGAATGTTACATAGAGTAAACAGGCTCATGTTGAAATTTATTGTTGATTTCTTTTATCGATGGTGGTTACCGCTGCTGTTGGACTTTGAATACCAGAGGCTACTCCGCTATGATATCAACACTTTTGTGTTGAATTAAAAAACTATAACAAAATTCTATTTAAATTTTTAAATAGTCAATTGTTGATATCGTCCTATCCCAGTAATAAGTAGACATTATTTTTTGTTGCTGTATGCTCTTCATTTTTATCAAGTGTTTTGCACTTTAACAAATTTTTGGGTAGAATTTCAAAGTACGTTTTTTATTTGTTTTGTCTTTTCAGATAAGATTTAACCATATTCTAAAAACATAATTGAATGTATTTTATTTTGATAATTCTTTTTAGTTGTGACTACTGTTTTGATCCAGTCACCGCAGGATTTACTTGTTGTAACTACTGTACATCAACTTCAAACCACCAACATTATCATGTTTGTGGTGTGCTAAATTGGAGTTATAATTGTACAAGTATGTATCTTTACTTGGTTTATTTTTTGTTTTAATTTTTTAAACAGTAAGAAATAAAAATACTGGTAAAAGAATAAATACTGAACTTGGATCGATCTTTTAAGTCCCAAAAGAATAGACAAGCAACCCAGCCATACTAGAAAAACTGAAGTTTGCAATGACCAGACTTGCTAGAGGCATTTCAAACGCATTATTGTTTAAACCAGGTTTGTCAAATTTTGAATTGAATGCTGACAATGCCACGGGTGTGCTTTAACAAGCAGGAACTTCTTACTCTTCCGGGGCACCTGATTTCTCTTTCGGTACGACATGAGTTCGAATTGTTAATTGATTTTCAGTAGTTTTTTATGTTTCCTTGTTTTACATGTTGTCTGTTTTTGTCCCGTTCTCGTTGGTGTTTACTGGTTTTGACGTTCGGATGTCCTGTCGCTTCCTCTGCTTCTTTTACAGCCTTCGTGTAATTTTTGTTTATTGTAATGCTAATACACTTTGTTTTTGTGATAATCCATCATGGATATTCATTTACTTAGATTTTCTTTTAAAACGTTCAAAATGTTCTGATGATTTAATAGTATTTAATGAATTTCAATAAAAATTTAAAAGATTTTGGATCAAATCAAAAACATAACAATGGCAAGTCTCTAGTAATTTTAATGTATGAAATTGAAGTTTACATAGAATCCCTTTTTATTTTGAAAAAAAATGCCCGTGTTTACAAGTAGCCATAGTGTGGTCTTCATGTTAATGGGTCTTCATATGATTCTTAACCTTTCCCCTCTTTTAAAGAATTGAACAAACGAAATAACACGACCGACTATTAGTATTATATAAAAACCTACTAATGAAAATTGTAACTGTAGAACTATTTATAAGATTTTTACTGATACATTTGATTTAAGTCCAAATCAAGCAAACAGAAAGTAGCAATGTATTTTTTTCTTCTTTAGTTCCCCAGTGGACCATTTGGGGTTCATGGTCTAGTTGTTCACAGACCTGTAATAGGGGAGTACAAACTCGGACAAGATCTTGTGAGAATGTAAGGACCACAGTTGATGGAGTTGAAGCCCAGTGTTGTCAGGCAGGTTCACAATGTCATACTACAGAGACGAGAGAATGTCCCATGCTAAGGACACAACCCTACTGTACATGTAGGTCACACTTAGCAGAATTTGATTTGATTTTATCGAAGTTTTGTTCTCAATTACATATCAATCTTAAAACTCTATTTTTGACCTAGCTCTACCAGAAATATCAATTTAATATTTTTGTTTAATTTTTCAAATCGTATGTTATAAAGATACTCAACAGTAGTTATAGCCATTCTAGATAACTCTTGACTTTTTAGTTAAATAGACCACACATTTACCTTTCTTGATTTTTTTGTAATTAATAGATTGCTCCGGAGCACCGGAAAGATACAAAGATTTAACAACATCTGTTATTACAGATACCGATGCAGGTAAGTAAAAGATCTTATCAAGAATATTTTACATGTAAGCACTATGTGAAAATGAGAACAGTAACAAAGCTAGAAAGTGTATCAATGGTGTTTATTAGAAGAATAACATGATAAGCATAAAAAAGGGTAATAACAAAACTTTGTCTACCGAACTTGAATGATCAATCTCATAGTCCAGAGAAAATGACAAAAACGAATCAGTCATACCGGAGAATTGATGGATCGCAATGGTCCTGACTTGGTACAGGCATTTCAAACGAAATGGTGGGTTAAACCAGGTTTTATGGCGCAAAACCTCCCTCTTCCATTGCGATCTTAGTATCCGGTAATGATCATAGATCACAACATAGTTGTGAGACACAATAGGGATATTGAGGTGATCATCTCAGTACAGCAGACCAGTCAAACACTAATTAAAACAATTAACCACCATATCTTTTAACTCAATTTTGAACTTTTCTACTAGTGGCTGATAACGAAGGAAGAATTTTTTTAAGGATCGTATGAGTCGTATTTTCTTATAGCCCTGCTCCAAAAGTCGTTCACGAAGAAATCGGTGTCTGATAAAAAAAATCAGTAAAATGTGTGCAAGCTCTTTTTATCGAATAAGTTGTGAAATATAAAAACCGTATGCAGGGGAAGTAGGTATATTGCTCTGCAGATTGGGAAAATTAACATTTTGAAAATAAAAATCGTCTCTTTCATCGTTAATTTTTGTACTGAGATGACCACCTGGGTCAAATTCGAGGTGCAAATCCAAAAAAGACGTGAAGCAATTTGATTCTCTGGTCTCTTTATTATCCAATTCTGGAGGATATATTGAAGAAATCCATCTACAAAATGAAGTTGACAGAAAGGATATCATCAATAAATCTGAATGCAAGATTAAATGACCTTGCCTCTTTCATATTCTTGTTCTTTACGAGTCCCCGAAGAAGTCTCGTGAGAGTATAAAAACAAATCGGCGAGGAGAGGAGCACAGTTTGTGCCCATTGGCATGCCGATTTGTTGTTGAAAAATCTCTCCTCCGGTGACAAATATGTTGTCAATGAGGAAATCAAGCATACTGCAAACCTGTTCCAGTGTGTAACAAATTTTATCTTTGAAAGATGTTTAGGAAAAGAATGTAGAGTATAACCAAAACAACAAAATTCTTAGAGTTTGAAAAGGCTTTTTCGAGAAGTTTTTCATATCACCGAAAATTCTTAATTTCCGTGGATTGAAAGTTTTTGTTGATGGAATGATTTGTGGTTTGACTAGTTTATTTTAAACTCAATGCGAAGTTTCATTTGTTGGCAATCACATTAAGGGTTTGGTAACTCTTTAAGAAGTTAAAGGTCAAACAAAAAGAGATAGAGTGACTTATATATATTTTTTCTAAAAAAAAAATAGGATAAAAGAAGGCGAAAACGGGCATGAAATAAATAGGAATACTGGTGTAACAAGCAATTCTCGTTAATAATCATAACACCGATCGTCAAAATAGTCTGATTAAATTAATCCAATAAAATATTACAGAAATGTTCAACGTGCGTTTGGGTCTGAGATATATAGAATATAATGTGCTTGCCTTGATTTATACTATATTTATCTAGATGAGTATTAGACGAGTCCGCTAGTCTGACGATACAAGAATAGATGTAGACGTTAGATAGTATCAAAAAGGAAAGAATATTATATACTTTTTATCGGTATTACAAAGCACACACATTTAAAAAGTTTTCAGTACAATAACGTCACATGAAGTCACAAATAACCTCACATTTCATCACATGACGTCAAAGTTATCGAGTGCTCCCACTTGTTATTTTTTTTGCACCAGAGGCTTTCCAAAATACTTAATAATATAAGGCAGATGATATCAAAGGGAAACGCCGCTTATTACGGATACTTTGTTTTATTATTACAATTTATCATTATTCATGTTGATGAGTATTATATAAAAATTGTTCTCGTCTATATCTTTATTCCCACAGGAAATGCAGTAATACTGGAGAATGATATCCATATCATACGATGTTGTGGTCTGATTAACAAATGGGAATTTGTCCCTCAGAGCGCGGGAACTCTGACGTTGATAGTATGGCGACGCTCAAGCAGGGATGGGGAGGAACATATCAGAACTATTGTTGGTACTAATACAGTAACTGTGGCAGGTATAAATGTTCAAAACACAAAAAATAGTGTCTGCTTCGTATATTTAACAATTACACGCCTTACTTCTTATAATATGTTTCACTTGTTTCAACCACTATGTCGTATACATGTATTTATAACTTTGCTTTGTGCAGTATATCGTTTGCTGCATTTAAGTTTGATAATGTAAAAGTTATTTGCTCAGATTTTTTTTGTATAATACATGTTCTTACTGAATGAATCTCACACTATGCGTTGTTTTCAATTTTAAGCAGGTCATATTGGAACTATAAAAACATTCATACCTTCTACCAACAAGAGAATTGCTATAAAAGCTGGTGATTTTATAGGATGGTGAGTGGTCAGATAGGGATATTATATGATGTGATTAAAGGTATTGATGTGATAGAGCAAAAAGGTTTGAGCTGGTAATGTGATAGAATAGCTTACTTTTTTGTTGTTATAAATCTTTGATATAGAATGCCCGTATTGCAATAAAGAAAAAAAGAAATATAGTGTTATTTGTTTTTGTCTTTGTTAACTAAAATAGTTAAAAAAAACAAATAACAGATCTATACATGTGAAATTCTGATTAGTATTTGTTTGTTCTTCATATTTATCCTCGACTCTAAAACGAACCGAGAATAAGAAATAATGAGATTTGTAATAATCGTACATGACAACATCAAATGTGTATTTTCAGACACTTTAATTGCATGCAAAAGGCTAAACGGAGTTTTTTTTTAAACGGAAAACGGATGTTCAGATAAATGTTAATTTATATTACACAGACATATTTTATCATCCACATGTGTAGCAAAAATAACAAATGAACCCAAAAAAATACAGAGGGAGCTAAACTTTCTTATTGACAACATCTTTGAAAAGATGTACGATGTCTTTTGTCCAGCAGACAGTCGGCATCCCAATGGGTACAATTTTTACACTTTTACTTGTCGCTTTGTTTATTCTTTTTTTTTCATTTGAAGCGGACTACTTAAACGAAAAGGATTGTATATAAGCTTTGTTCTTTAGTCTCACGTAAAATTTACGTCGTAGTGGTGTCGTTTCACTTAACAACTCTTAATGTGGTAACTATTTACATTCAAATATCCTAAGTTACTTGACATTAAGGATACGCAGATGTTAGCTTAACATAAGATTGCTCTAAACCTTATTTGACCAGTACTTATTCTACCATTGTCAACGTGACAGCGTGCATGCTATATCAAAGCAAGCAGGAACTGCTTACTCCTCCAAACTATTTGTGCTTACGGTCGATACGACTTGAGAATTCAAGTTGCTGGTTGTGGTTTAATTGTAATATACAATTTTAGTATGGTGTTAGGTTTGTTTTTGCAATGATTTAATGTTTATAAGACTGTGAACAAGGCTTTCTCCAAATGTAGGTTCCTCTTGAGAAAAAAGACTGCTACATTACTTTCACTTAAAAGAAACAGAAATTTGTATTCGAATTTGTTGAAATTTTTTTTACCGCCAGTTACATGTAACGTAAGGAAGTACACAAATGTATACAAAGATTATAATTAGTAACTGTTACAGAAAAAATGTGGAAAAAAGAGTTTTAGAATGTCTTTTACAAGTAAATGATTTTCTCATTTGTATACATGAAAATAATTACAATGCATGTATATCTATTGTATTGCCCATTATGGATATTATTATTTTTTCGACCAAATACATTTAAATCAAATATTGGCAAATACAATATAATTTTGTATTAATAAAATCCTAACAATTACAGGCACAGCACGTCGTCAAATATGATTGGTAGAGAATCTTGTGATGACACTGAAAACGTAGGAAATGACACAGACACTGCATGGGACTATAGACCAAATTATTGTCCAATGAAAACATACAAAACAACCATCAATGACCTGACCGAAGGAACCAGGGTAGATTGGTCCAATACAGTACTACCAAACTGGTTCTATGCCATACAATATGAGACTACTACAAGTAAGACATGACAAAAATAGACAAAACAGAAATAAGTTTGAATTTTCTTTGCCTTTCCTTCAGCACTTTGTCAATCCTGTCATCCCAATTCTGCTTCCTTTACTTGTGTTCCCTGTAAGTATATTTGCGATATTTTTAATGTTTACTCATGTTCTCACTTTTTAAGTATTTGCACATGCATCTGTGTTTGATAGCATTTTTAACGAATTGTACTTGCAAAAGAAGCAATGAAGTACTTAATATTTGGCTTTTAAATATGAATAATGTCAAGAAAAGGTAAGTAGACAAACAAGACCGGTCGGATAGAAAGGGAGAGGATAACACACAGCGTAAAAAATAAAAACACATCAATTAAACTGTTATCACATTGTGAATATACCTATTATAACACACTCTGTAAGTTGGGATGATTTCGTCTGTGAAATTTCTTGAGTGCAGAAAACAACCGACAAGCAGGTATACCTGTGTAAGCCTTTTGTGTGTCAGTCGTGACGCTCTATTACAAAAAATCATGATACCCCCACAATCACTGAAATAACGAATCAGTTGCGATATACGTTAACTTTTTTAAGTTGGTTTGGATGGAATGTTACCTCAGATTCTAAGAACAGGTAAGTTATTCCAGCTTGAGTCAAGAATGTCGAGACGTCGTGAAAAATGTTTGGCAAAGGAAGAATCAGGTATTAGTGAAGAAGAACTAGAGTTTTCTATGAGCTTGAATCGCTGTTTTACAGTTTTAAAGCTTCGATTTGTCCCCAATGTTCTATTTTAAGCAGCGGTGGCCACGTCAAATCAGTCATCCAAACAAATTTTAAAGGTAATTTTGAATACCAATTAGTCCGTTTGAGTTTTATAAATCAACGAAAAATGGCTTGTAAATTTACGTTTTGAAAAATATTTTAACTATTTTAGTATGTCATGACTGTTTAATGGCATACGAACTCAGGCAAAAAATTTCGAATTTTTTGCATGATTAATAAAAATGTTTTCCGTAGACCTTAATAGTTAAAATGGACCAAATTCATAGAAATCCATGGGAGTACAACCTAGTGACCAGGAACAGCATTTGCTCCGTATACCTTTAAAAATCTTTTGTGGAGCTAATTGGTCATCTAATCTCCTATTGTTAGTCCTTTCAATTATGTTCAGGTGGGCCCAACACCTGGCTGTTCCGTCAGATAAACACACCATTTTAGGTATTATTAAAATTGGTGAAATATTTATCATTATACCATATGGAAAACTTTTTTGTTTTAAAAGATAACATCTTGGTTATTGTTATCAGAGTTCGTATACTAATGAAAAGTTTATTTGTTTTTAAAAAATAAATTTCGTTTGAGAAACAAAAAAATTTAAAAGAATTTTCGTTGATTTATAGAACTCAAATGGACTTTTTTTTATATTTAGTTTAATTCTAATTTCCAAATGATGATAGAAGCTTACCTTGCCGACCCTAACCGTCAATTTTGTTATAGGTTATATTCGTTGCAATAATATTGTTTTGTTTTTCCAAATAAATGTTTTATTTGTATGGCTTTTGTATAACTTGTAGTTTTTTGTTAAATGTTCTCTTGTGCAGTAAAATCGTCATTATAGTAATATTAAATGCCAATTTAAATTCCACATTGAATTTTTGCTTTGAAATTTATCTTTTAAAATCAAACAAATATGCTAAGGTCTTAATAAGCAAAATGACAAAATATGATTTTATGACCTACTGACTTCTTAATCCATCTTATTCGAACTTTCGAATTTGATTAAATCTTAAGGACTTCGAAAGGAAAATTTACTGTGAGTGGTGTTTTCCCCGTATCTTTTCCAGATACAGCTCCAGTATTCGATATGCCTGTTGTGAGAGCATCCCACCCTGACCATCTACCAATAGACACATCACTTATTCAGTTTTACTTCATTGATGCTGACTATGGAGACAGTTATGTGAAATATTCTCCTGATTATGACCACCCACACTTGTATTTTGATTCGAATGAATGTATGTATTCGTATAGAACTTATAAAAGCTTTTTGCTCTACTCATAGCAGGCTAAAATCTTATGTGTATATGGTTATTCAATGTTACAACAATGTACATGTAATATGGTTAAATGCCAACGTCATGGCGTTTAATGATGTTTTGATCATACAAAAGTATAGTTCCCGAATAACTGAACATGTTTATTTTGTGGACGTTGCTGTGTCTAACAATGTATTTTGTTGTCTTGTTTTTCATATTTATCGAATAATGGCAAAGAATTCAAAGAAGACCGCTGTACCAACACAAATATGAGCAACAAATAATACCTGTGTTATATAAAATAAAAATGGTTTCTTTAATACTTTTTGGTAAACTCATTTTTAATCATGTGGCGGAATTACCAGGCAAAGTAGGAACGCATTAAACTAGATGCTTTTAAATTAATAAATCTCCAGTTTGCTAGTCTTCCAAATTGCTTCTACTCTTATCAAATTGTACAAAGTTTTTTTTTAATGTGCATGAAGTATCCATCTCCATGTGCAAATGACAAACAAATTGTATGTCCCTACCGTTGTTTCGTGAGACCATTCCTTCAAATGGTTTCAAGAGAGAGTTGGAAAATTCATCATGAAATTTTAATCTTGACCAAGATAACACATGTATTATATGAGCTAAGGACATGTGCCACCATCAAAATTCTTACGAAACTTATATTTATTGCTTTGATATTTCAGTGGCTATTTATACTAAAGCAGCCCTACCTCACACTATAGGAACCCATGAACAAGAGACAACCTTTGTAATCTGGGCAGAAGATGGGTGTTATAATAGAGTGACAGGGACTGTGACAGTTACGACTTATAATGTGGTATGATATAAAGGAGCAAAATGTAAAGTTGATATTTTAACTCTTCCGTTTAAGAAGTATACATGTATATGTTTGTCCCTCATGATTTCAACAGTCAGCAATTGCAAATTGTTTAAAATGCTGATGTTAGAAATGAATGCAAAGAAATTTTCTTTCCCCATAATGAAGAGGTTAAGGACGGCCACACCACAAATTATGCAAAAATGGTAGTAGATTCATCTGTTACTACCTTTTCTAACGAACCAAGGATCATTTAGATTTTTGATTTTGGTATTACTCTTTTTTTATTCACAAGGTTTGGCGGAGTTTAAATTCTCAGTCTTTTAGGTAAGATTCAAACGAAGATTCCCGAAATAATTGACCCAAATAAATATAGTAATACTTGAAGTGAAAACAGTGGCATACGAGCAGGCTAACACTTACTGGATTTGTATGGTCGTTAAATGTGTCTGATGGAGATCTTTAGTGTCATATTTTTCAGCAACAAATTAAAACTTAAGTTAAAAACCCTTTATGACCATGGCTACGTTTATGTCAATCATTTGAGTGTCTCAAACTTGTTCATAAAAGTCAGTAAATTGTTGTGCAAAACCTGATATTTAAAATTTGATTGTCATATCTATGACCATTCATGCGCAAAGTGTTTTTACTCGTCTACATTCTACAGTTACTGTAAAAATACATACTATAGATCGTAATTTCGGTCAAACAGTTTAAGTTCATTCGTTGTGGATTTATACTCTTTTCTTAATAAATACTCGTAAATTCTGTAAATTTTGTTCAAGTTTGTTATTTTTGAATTTTTGCTTGTGTAACAATCCAAACCTGTTTCTAAATTCAGGCTCCACAATTCCATTTTTTACCAGAGACTGTAACTATTCACGAAAACAGAACCGGAGAAATGTATTCCATCAATGTAACAGACCATCGAAACGACCCAATAACGTGTACTGTCAGGAATATAACACCGTCAACAGATCCAGGGTTTTTCTTTATTGACCAAGGTATTATCTTTTTGCAGCTATATACCAAGGGGAAATTATGAAAAAAATATATATATCAATGCATAGGTACATGAAAGATAAGTAAATACAATACCAGATTGTGAACAACCCAGCTTTCAAAACTTGAAAGTGGAAAGTTTTTCAAAGACCTTAATAGTAAATGTTGACTTATACATTTAAAGGGTTCAACTATGGGAAACAATTGTTTTGTCAACAATTGGTTTGCCACAACCAATTTTTTAGTTGAAACATATTGAAAAGGTTTTTTGGTCTCTATAAAGTCTAGGCAATTAATTGATAATATGAACTATAATATAATGGAAATCTATTCTTTTAAATGAAATAACTTCTAAACATTTACTTGGTATGATCTACTTATTCTTAAAAGCTATTTTAAATCGAACATTATCTGTTGTACTGAGATGATCATCTTAATTTCCCTATTATGTTTTCACAACCATGTTGCGTTGTGTGTTACTACCAGTCCCTAAGATCGCAATGGAAGAGAGAGGGTGGTGCGACATAAACCTGGTTTAACCCACCATTGCATTTTAAATGCTTATACCAAGTCAGGACCATTGTGATCTAAAACTATTTCGGGTGTGTCTTCCATGTTTTATCTTTTCTCTTGGACATTGAGATTGGTTTTCCAATTCTCGGTAATATTGTTATTACCTTAATTTGACTTTAAAGGTCCAGTAAGTTAAATTGAATGCTGAAGCTGGCCTTTTCTACTATAAACTTTAAAAATGACCCGAAAAGACCTCTTATCACAATTGTATTTAAAAAAAAAAACTTATATAGTAGTTATAGATATATCAACGATAAACGGTTTTGTTCTTTGATCTTAACAGGTACAAAAGTTATGTTAGGCGGTGCCTTCTCGCTTAACAAAACCCTGGTAAGTGAGTATACACTGGACCTTTCCTGCTCTGATGTTACAGATGAGAATACAAATTACGTCATCTTTGAGATTAGTGACGAGCCTCCTGATTCTGGCATACCAATTCGTAAGTGTGTCTTTTTTTTTAACAACAAACAAATATCTTTATTTTGAAACATTTCTTGTTACATCGTACATCAGAAGTGTAAGATCCTTCTGCAAAGATGAACATGACATATGAATTACAAAAGTTAACTTCATCAAACCAATAAACATTACCTATATTTTGTTTATACAATGTTTTATTTTTTCTTGTTTCTTATTATCTGAAAATTCTTTTTTCTCTATTTTATTGATAAATTCAGTTGAAAAAAAAACATTTAAAATATTGCATTGCTTTAATTTCGGATCCGAAATATAAGTTGATTTTTAAATTGAATATCATAAAATAGTGAGAAATAAATTAAGTAAGTGTGTCTTGATGTTATGACGAGGATGAAAACAGGGGGACTGATTCATTCTCCAAA